>BSBK01008316.1:90000-220825 GCA_027943335.1 Chamaecyparis obtusa | reverse complement strand
GGGGGAGTGGGGAGAGTGAGAGGAGGGAGAGGGAGAGGGAGGGGCAAGGGGAAGGGGAAATGAGGGGGAGGGAGTTGTTGTGGGAGGAAGAGGGAGGAGGAAGAGGGAGGGTGAGGGGAAGGGGAAGGGGGAGAGAGGGAGTGGGAGGGGGAGTGAGAGATGGAAAGGGAGAGGGGAAGGGGAAGGGGGAGTGGTAGGGGATGAGAGAGAGAGGGGTGGAAGGGAGAAAGGGATAAATAGGGAAAGAGAGAGGGGGAGGGAGAGGGGGGAAATAAATAGAGGTAGAGTAGGAGAGATTTGGGTAGGACATGAAGTAGGAGAGAGAGAGAGAGAGAGAGGAAAATTGGGATGAAGGGAGAGAGGAAGAAAGGGAGAGAAAGTGGGAGGGAGAGAGGAAAGAAGGGAGATAAAGTGGGAGGGAGGGAGGTAGGAAGGAGGGAGTTAATATGGGAGGGAGGGAGAGAGGGAGGCAGAGGGATGGAGGGAAATTTGGAAATAGGGGGAGATGAAGGAAGGGTGAAGAAAGGAAGGGAGATTAGGAGGGAGTGTGTGTGTGAGATATATATATATATATATATATATATATATATATATATATATATATATATATATATGTGTGTGTGTGTGTGTGTGTGTGTGTGTGTGTGTGTGTGTAAAGTAAAAAGTAAAGTGATAATACCCTAGGTTTGTTTAGAAACATTATAGGAATATAATAAGTTTTAGCTAATGAAATATCCACCTTAATTTTTATACCAAAAAAAAATCAATACTACACTTATTAAGACCATATACATTATCAACTAAAGTTTTTTGAATAAGATTATCATTGCTAAGGAAAGAAACCATAAAGGAATTATGTTGATCTTGAATTCCTTTAGGAGGCAACTCATCTTGAGAAAACATAATTTGGGCTTTGTTATTGGTCACATTCATCCATTCTAATATGGAAGGTATATTAGGTTATACAAGAGATGGGGTAGTCATGTTTCTCAAGGATTTTTACACTGCTTCATGATATGTAGGTGAAGTTTGAAGAAGCTCCCAAAGAGATATCTTGACAGGAGTAGCTTAGAGTCGTTCGACTAAATCACACTCCTTTCCAATATTTTGAGGAAGATGGGGTGTATGAGGAAGCATTCATTGAGAAGTAGGAAGAGATGGAGGAAAAAATGAACTTGTAGTTTGTCTATTATTTCTTGTGTTATAAGTGTGATCAAACACATTATAATTAGGTTATTGAGCACCTTTCTCAACAATTATTTATTTATTTGAGAGGGAAGGGCATCTTGACAAAGATGAACAACAACCTCAGGTTTTTCAATACCCAAAACATTGACAACATTGACTTGATCAAGCTCTTGATTATTTAAAGTTTTATTAGTTGAAGGGAGAGCATCAAGGAAAGAAGTAATAATATTATCCTCTTCTTCTGAGGTATCCTCATAAGTAAGACAATTTCTAGAATAGGGATTAGGAAAGCAAGGGTGATAGAGGGAGGGAGGGAGGGAGAGAGGGAGAATGAAGGAGGGTGAGAGGGAGGGAGAGAGGGAGGGATGAAGGGAGGGAGAGATGGATGGAGAAGAAGGGAGGGAGAAGGATTGATAGGGAGAGAATGAGAGGGATGGAGCACTAGTACAAAAACAACAATATATGACTAAATAAACTACTAAAAATTGTAGATAAATGACTGAACTTAGTCACGTGACCATTAGTAGTTTATTACTGGTCATTTATCTTGTGACCAAATTTATAACTAAACTATTTTAGTCATTGATTTGGTCATTAATATTATCATTGATTTAGTCGTTATATATTTAGTCATATATTGAGTCATTAATTTAGTCATATATTGAGTCATTTAGTTAGTCATATATTTAGTCATTTAGTTAGTCATTTATTTAATCATATATTTAGTCATCAATTTAATCATATATTTAGTCATTAATTTAATCATATATTTAGTCATTAATTTAGTCATATTAGGGCATGATGGAATCGAACGACCATCCTCTTGCTTGTAAAGCAAGTGCTCTTCCATTGAGCTAGTACCCTTTAAATTGTGGCATGATGCAAAATGTAAATAATTTTGTGTTACAACATTTTAAAGGCTTCTCTAAGGGAAATCAAAATAAATGATTAGACTCAATGGAAAACTTCTGAAAAATAACACTAATTTGAAATGGTTGAACCATAAATTATAGGAAAATAGCATGACAATGATCATGTCGAAATGGCATCAAGACAATAAATAGTTAATCAGTTCATGTGGTAATGTGATATATACCCTCTAAATGAAAAAGTGAGAATAAAAGGAAAAGTTAAGTAAGTTTTTGGTCTCAGTGTAATCCATTTCAAAGAAATAGATTTATGGCGAAGACTAACTACAAAAATATATTAAAAAAAACTAAAGTAACAATAACAATTCTGAAAGTGGAAAAATATCAACTTACAAATACCAAGTAGTTTTAAAAATGTAGAGTGTGCCTTACAAAATTATTAGACACAATACATATAGATAGAATACACCCTAGAAAGAAAATAAAGAGCATTTAAATTACCTCATTATAAGAATTTTACATTTTAAGTTGTTGTTGCTATGGTAGGTAGATTGCCTATATCAAAAGCCATAACCCATACATAGAAAACCAGTAAAAATTATACAACTTAAGAACCCAAAAGAAGAATGCCTAAATTGATGAAACATTAAAGTATAATACCCTTATTGATTGCAATTAAAATTTATTGTATATCCAAGAATCCAACTTATGTGAGACAAAAAATATTGAACTGATCTACAAAATCCATAACTCTCTATATCATCTTAAGAAGCATGCAATAAGAGCAACACTCATGAGAAATATAACTAACTGTGAAACCCTCAAAGGAAAATAAGCATATTTAGTTTTCCATATCCAATTGAAATTTCTTAATTACCTATAATGGAACTCTTGGTATTAATAAAGAGCTTTATTATTCTTGTTCAGATTAGTTAAGTAACCATTTTTACATCAAACAAATAAATATGTGCATTACATTTATTACAATTGGCATATCAATGTATATCACGACTTCAGTTTTAAAACATTATAACAAATAAATTAGTAATCCAAAAGTCCTTGGTTACTGGTTCAGATGTTAGTGTGTGACCCCAGTACATGAATGCATGGAAAAAAATTATGGGAGTTTGGATGTGTTTGGGTGTGTGTATATTGATCAATGTCAAATGCCAAAGATAAATATTAAATGCCAATTAATAATTCAAAAATACACCGTCTTGTACAAGAAAAGTCCCAACGACCACTAGTACACATCCAAGTAGACTGGTGCATGCATCTGCATCCGATGTGGAGGGTCATACAATGCATCATGTAAAATTGAAAGAACTAAAGTATATATTAAAACAAATTCATCTAATCAAATAAAAATGAAAGACTTTTCAATCATTCAATAACAACATCTACACAAAAAATTACATTAACAATCAAGACCAGATGCTTACTTCCATTTCAATTCTTTGTTTGATAGCCTCAACTAAAGTTTCTAAAGATAGTACTCTAAAAAATAGTGTTTATCTAGCATTTCCCTACTCTTCTTAACATATCATTGCACTGGCTTCCAACTTTGAGACATTTTATATGAAATAAGAAATGTCCAATTATTATTTTTCGTAGTATATAACCTTCACAAGAGTTTCTCTAATTTAGTTACATGTAAAATTTAGTAAATAGTCATTTATGTTTGTTCATTTTACCTTAGCCTTCATTTTTTTGTTTCTCTACCCAAATGTACTTTTATAGCAAGATCACAAGTTTTATTATTTCTCTCTTCATCCAAATGGTTATTTATTCTAAAAGTATATTTGAACATTGAATTGCATTGTAGGTACATTGCTGACTCTTAGACTACTACTCCACTTCTGCTTTCTATGCTAGAGCTACATTCTATTTTTCTGCAGTCTGGCTTAAAATGTTTTTATTTTCTTCTGTATGAATTAGCAAGGATACCCTCATTGTTATGGTTTTTTGTTGCATTTATATTGCTAATGTTTTTCTTTATAGAATAATGTAGCATTTGTTTTCAATTTATTTCACATGCTTTATTAGAATTTGCAAGCTTCTTTATGTCAGAGGCTAGCTCAATAGCCTCACATAATAAATACTCAAAATTTTTCATTGCTTCTTTAAGACTCATTATTTTAGGGTAAAATGATAAGATTCAACTTTCTCCATAATGTACATAGCTGGACTGAAAATTTTAGATCACTAGCCTCTGTAATGTCTGAGATCAAATTCTCAACTAGAGATGCATCAGAATAAAGTTACTATGCGCTGCTGGAAATTTCTGGTAAGAAATGGAAAAAGTAAAAGACATATTGATATCATGCCCATGAATCTTATAAAGGGCCATATAGATAACTTGAGAGATTTCACAAAACTTAGAATTTCTGAAGTGCTCATCATTAGTTTCTAAGTCAAAAAACATCCCCTTATTTTACAACAAAAAAACATCCTTGAAATTTCACAACAGGAAACCCTACAAATTTTCTATAAATAAGAAAATCATAAAATAGAAGAAGTCAAGAATTCATTCTATGAATGTATGTCATATACAAGAGATTTAGATAGTAAAATGGGTGTTGTAAATATAGATAAAATCAGATCAATGGATACTAATCTTGGGAGGTTACCTGGTATTTATTCTGGCATATCCATAGCTACATCTGAAACCATTGTATAGGAAAAAGATGCTACAAACAATATTGCTTCAAATTATATTTTCAAAAATATGGTTGATGATACCTTGAATGTCAATCTTTCACTAGATGAACCTAAAGATGCTCTAGATATCTCTAAAACATGGAAAAAAAAGATAAGGAGAAAGAAAAAGAGACATTAACCAGAAGCAGTGATGTAGTTGGTTCTAGGGACAAGAATGGTGTTACCGATTCTGCTACTTTTGATGACTCCTTGAAGTGATTTCTTCCTTCACCTCTTTCTTTCTAGCTAGTTACTTTATTTAAGTTTATAATTGACTTCGATGAAGCCTATCTGGTTAACAAGTTTCAAATTGGTGGGGCAATTCAAGCATCTGTAAAGAATGATTTATTTGATAATTTATAGAAGAAAGATAAGATAATCGAAGAAATCATTTTTGCACTGCAAAGTGCTATTTCAGATTGTATAGTAGATCCATTGGCCACAAGCATTCATAAATGTAATGTGTTAATAAATTCTCTGAAAATTCAATCTTCTACAGTAGAAGAGAAGCTCGCAAAATAAAAGGAAGCTAAAAAGGAAAGACAATTGCAAGAGCTTGAAGGAAAATGTGTTAGCGCACACAATCATCTCTCATCTTATATACAAGCCATTATACCTTGACCGTCAATGAAAAATGGGTGTTGTAAATATAGATTTTGCATGAGATTTTAATAGTTGACTTATCTTTTAGAACTTATTCTCTCTTTTTGAAAGATGTCTTACTAAGTGGATGGTTTAATACTTCTTTTTAAGAGAATCATAATATATTTTCTCTCTATTTAGTTGATCCCTGGCCTTAAAGTAATTGTAATCAATTAAAATGAATAAGGATTCCTCTGTTTGTTAAAATTAATTCTTAGTTGGTAGAAGCAATTTTTGTCTTTTTTAATTTTTTATGCATCTATTTTTCTACAGTTGTTGTCGCGCATGTCCCATAAGGATGGACATTTAATATTCACAAAGTGTCACCTTTTGTTTTTAGCTTTGATGTGTGTGAGCTACCTAGCTTCTTAACCATCAGGAGCTCTGTGCATGTGTGCTCATTCGATCAGGAGCACTGTGCTTGTGTGCTTATTCTATCAGGAGCTGCCTGGTTGAGTGTCTGTTGTGAGCATCTCGAGTGTCAATTTTCATACTGTTTAGTATTGCACATTTTGATCATTGTAAATTTGATATGTTTATAGATTGTGATGTGTTCTGAGTATCATTTTTGTAATTCTATTTATTCTTAGAGACTCAGAGTTATCTGAAGAAAATTCAATTATGCTTATTGATTGAATGAGATATTAGTCAATCATAAGCAAGTGACTTTGTATTTGGTGTTTTGAGAGCTTAATAAAGGGATCTTTTTTTCAGGTGTGGCTAGGTTTTTCCCTCGAGTATGAGGGTTTTCCCAGGGTAAATCTGTGTTTGATTTTCTTGTGTTTTTCTTCAAGCTTCTGATTATTGTATTGAATATATTCTAGTTCAAAACATTAACAGTAGGGAACTTTGGAAGGATTGGGAACTAACTACCAAATTCCCAAATCCAAGAAAACCTAGGCATGCTATCTTCAAATTGAATCCCCCAATTTGAAAAAAGTAAGCACTATTTTGAATTCAATCCCCTAGTTCTAAAAAATCAAACCACTTTTAATCCAATTCACAAATAAAAAAATATCAAATGCCACCTTCAAACCTAGTCCCCAAGTTAAAAAATATTAGACCCCACCTTCAAACCTAGTCCCCAAATTCAAAATTATTAGACCCCATCTTCAAATCCATTTCTCAAACTTGAAAAGAATTGAAAAAAAAAGCACCAAATAGACTACACAAAATCAGCTTCAAAAGAAAATGATCAATTAGGTTGAGGCTTTTATAGAAATCTCTAGATTCAAATACATCAGTCGTGTATGTAATAAGGAGCATTACAGTGTATCCAAATCTTGATGCCCTATTACAAATGTCCAAATCCAGTATAGCCAAGGAAAAGTCCCTACAATGATTAAAAGGGAACCAAATACCTGTTTGAAGAATTTCAAATCAACAAACAATGAAAAGAATAAAATATCAAAATGCCACCATAAATCCAACTCCAAGTTCCAAATATACTTAACATTCTCTAATTAGAAATTTCAAACACTACCTTCAAATCCTCTCTCCAAATTCAAAAACATCAAACATGTGCTTCAAATCTAGTCCCCAAATATAAAAAGAATTGACAAATAACAAGAGAACTAAGAGGGGATTCTTCATAGCCAAGTTTGAGAATCTAGCTGATAGGAAGTTGATTCTTTGTGATCACTTATTTAGCTAGGACACTCGTTTCATGCTCATGATGAAGCCTTGGCACCTATATTTTGATGCTTCTATAGAGACTTTCTCCAAGGTGCCTACCTGGGTGCGGCTCCTCAACCTCCCTCTTCACTTTTGGGTTGCTTCTCTATTTGAGGTTGTGAAGGAGGCTCTTGGGGATTTTTTTTTGGTTGATGAGGAATCAGATGATATTCATCACTCCACATATGCTAGGATTTTGGTTGATTTGGATTCTTCCAAAGGTCTCTTGGAAAAAATAAAGCTACAACATCCTAAAGGATCCTGGATTCAATACCTGGATTATGAAGGCTAATGAGCACCATTTACGACCCATTTTATGTCATATTTTAATCCATTTCATGCACTTGCATACTCACTAATCTATTCTATTTTCATTCCCTTCCATCTCATTATTACCATTTTCACGTTGCATATGGTTTAATATAAATAAGTAGTGTTTAATATTGTTTTGGGAATAAAATATAAAAAATTCATTATTGATTGTTTTTACTAATCTTTATTATCACAGTATGTTGATGTGTGGTATAGATCTTCTTTTCACTTGCAAATCTTCCTGTCGCCTACAGATCTTATTGACACTTGTTCAATATTTTAAATCATCAACTTCCTATCTATTCATTTCATGTGTCTACCGCACCTCTATACAAAAGAAGTATTAAATATGAGCTAAAGCATTGAGACAAAGGAAGCTGCAACACATTCCAGGCAGGCGTAACCTTGTTGATTCTCATAATAATCCTATAAAATGACAATTATCTTTGGGAGAAAGATATATTTTGGTTTTGCATTAATTCCTGTTATGAGTAAATTTGCAGATAGTGGTTTGGAGCATCAATCTCCTATCTTTTCTCCTTGATAATCTGCAATTATAGCAAAGAGAAACAAATCTGTTTTGCCATGAATGGCCACCGTTCTTTGTATTTTATTGTAACTACTTACAACCTTTAAATAAGGTTGTATGTTAGTTACTATTTTGTTTTTATTATCTATATTCTAGTCTATATCTGTTGTAGCTATGTATATATAAGCAGCGTACAAGACAAAGATTAAAAGAGATATACACATTTATGCAGATTATCGCAAGGAACCTTTCAGCAAACATTTTATATCAGCATGTGCTATTTTTGAATAGAGTGATACTTTGCATTATGAAAACAGTGTAGAAACAATGTTTCTTCTACCCACCGTGCAAACCAGGAGTAAGGGCCCGCTCCATGGTGAAACATGGTGATGTATTTCATTAGTGTGTTATTCTATTTTGTATGAATTTATATTTCTTGCTTAGATTATCATCACAACATATTTTTGTGTTTGTATTAGTTTTTGATTTTTAGATCAGCAATCCAGTAATTAGAATATAATATAGAAATAATTTCATTACTGTTTTATCTATAGATTATTGTCATTATTATTTTTATTTTAGGAAGATAGTTTTGTTTTTGATCTTTGTAGCGTCAAGAAGTGACAGTTCCTATTGCTGCAACCATTTTGATTTCCTGTAGATTTAGTTTTGAGTGTTTTAGCTGCATTCATAAACCCTCATCTCACAACTGTCATCCCTTGATGGCATATTGCTCGAACACCTTTCGCAAGCTTACGCTCTTGGATTGACACATATAGACCAGCCGAACTTCATCATAAAATTGTTAATTCTTTTGTTATTATTTTCTCCAGTGTTGGCCTATCATTTTGGTGCCGTTGCCAGGGAAAGGTGTCGAAGGCATGTTAGATTGATGAGTTGAGTTAGGAACAATGCGTTAGGATGAAAACTTTTGCAATTGCTAGCCTTGCTTAAGTAATTAATCTTAATTTGCGTTGCTTAAATCATATAGATGCATTGCTTTAGAATTTTGTTTTAGAGTTTGCAAGTAGGCCTTAGACATTTGATTCACTAGTTGCTTTAGAAATTAGATTCCATTTTACATTATCACTAGTTGTTGTGAGTTATTGTTACAGAAAAGGATATTTTGAAGAAAAATGTTAAAAATAATGCATTTTCAAGGTTGTTCAAGTATATCAATTTTGGTTGAAAATTTCTTGAAAAATGCAAAATTTGAAGGGAACACAAGAGACAAAATGTGCTTGGCATTAGGGGCACTACCCCTTGACCCCACCCTATACTGCGACAAGGAGCACACCTTGGGTGCTGCTCTAGGACCCCGCAAAGGGCGTTGCCCCTTGACCCCACTGGTGGTTGCTATCCCCAAACCCCCGCCTTCAAATTTAGAAACAAAAGAAGAAATTGGTGGGGAAAATGCGTTGACCAAAGGTGATATTTTAATACCATCTCTACCTAATGAATGCATCTTTAATAATCTTGATATTCCCTTATCAGAGGTATGCACTAATTCTATCTCTATGTTTGAACATGAGCAAATCATTGATGAATTCTTAGAGCAATGTGATTTTGATGGTGAAAATTTAACCATGTGTTGTTCTAATTGCTACAGGAAAGATGACTAGTGCTTATGCCTGAACAACCAAGAGCATATTGTACATGAAGTACAAGATATCTGTGAACCTTGCCATGATAAGGATGAACATGAACAATTCTTCCTTGTACCTAGTACTCCATGTCAACTACCAAAATCAAGAAGATCAAGGTATGTGTTATGTTGGTAACATATATTGTCACTCTGTTTCATTGCAAAGCCAACATATTTCTTCAAAACATACTTCTCCACCTAGTATGCACAATGAATATAATGATGCATGCTCACAACAACCGATATATCCCTCTTATATTCCACCATATCCATCCTTACCATCTTCATTTCACCCATCCTACTTATTCCCATCTACTTTATCTCCTTCACATTTCTTACCATATTCATTATCTCATTCACATCATATTCTACCCACTCCACCATATCCACCAAAGGAAACTATATTGCCTCATACAACACTTCATAATAAGGTGGTTAATAGTATATATAAACTTTTATGGATCCCTACACAATCTAATGATGTGCTTGAAATTGATAAATCAACATTGGAATGTATTGATACATATAAGGGATGTGATTTTGGTTTATTTAACTTCGAAGAACAATATTATTTATTGAATTATAATCAACATTGTCTTCTTTTCTACTTAGTGAATTCCAAATACCTAAAAATGAGCCCATACTTCAAATTGCATCAATATTAATTAATGGACTCATGAGTATGTGTGTTAATATCAATCATGAACTAAGTAATTTTCAGCCATATGCATTCCATACTCCACAAACATGTTACCAAATCCTCCAATATCTATATTTTGTTACTTTTGTACTTATACATATTGATATTTGGAGGCCTATGGTTAAAATGTGCATCCCTCACATACTTGTTGATTTAGGACCAATAATTGATTAAGCATGACCATATGGGATTCTATGCATTAATGACCAAACAACAAATGTGATGAGTATTATTTTTCATTGTTGATTCTTTCCATTATCCTAAGATGACCAAATTAACTATGGATGATTCATTTAGTTAACAAGGATCAAGGTATTAATATCCATATATTTGTCATTCTTGGTTCTTGTATCTTACAATGATTATTCATTTATAATACATGCTAGTTTCTTGATTCCTTGGATGATTTGAATTCCCTATGCTTTTATATCTTGAAGTTAAGTTGGGAGGACATCCATTGAATTATTGAAATATTTTATTTATCTATCATTCAAAAAGGCTCACAAAATTCTAATGATGTGTTACTCTCTTTGAGTTCCTTAAATTCTTTGGTTATCCTAATGATTTCGTGACCTTGTAGCATGAAGTTAAGTTGGGGGGAATCCCTCCAATTTTGTGGTGCTCGGATGATTTCCAATCAAGATTCATTAATTGTTTCATTGGTCCTTTTTAGCAAACTTGGACATGTGACATCTCAACAATTCCAAGTCTCTTGTTGTGGTGAGATGATTGTAGAACCAATACTAGTTGATGATGCTTCTCTACACAAGAATTGCATAACACCTTGAGTTGGCTTTGTTAACATTGTGTGGGCTTGCTCGCTATCTGGCACATATCAATTTTTCTTGTGCTTTACTATTGGAGATCACAAGAAGATTGTGGCATAAGGTGTTCATTACCTTGATATGAGATTTCTTTCTTTGATGATTTATCACATGGTGGAAAATATGCAACTTGGTCTTTGAGATTCATGATAATTTTGAGCTACACATCTAGAAAGACTTTGAAGACATAGCAGATCATCATACTCCTTCTTTGAGTTGTGTCTTCTCCTCTCAGAAGTTATGTGGACACATTGGAGACTATCATTGGTGATCCAGTTTTGTCATTATCAAAGCACTATGTCATATGAGTATCATCATCCTTGTGAGTACTTCTTTCATCCAAGTATGCTAGTACATGTTCCCAATCTCTACAAGGCACTTCTAAATTTAGCAGTGTGAGATACATAGATCAAGGTTGATCTATGAAGTGTTTCAGTATTCCCAAGTTTTTGGAGATTATTCATAGTCATCATTCCAGGTTCATTATGCAATCAAGTTTCAACAGAGCCTTCTATGTGGTCATGGACAAAACTCAAGTTTTGGATGGTATCATTTTTCATCATCCATGTAAGCATTTATTGTTCTTTGGTCATTCTATGCAGTTATTGAAAAAGGAAAAAATTAAAAAAAATCAAAAAATTAAAAAAAATTGAAAAAAAAGAAAGAAAGAAAAAAAGCAATAAAAGATCCAACAATGAAAACCTTTAGGCGTTGTTGGCCAGTTAATATCTGAAAACCAATTTCTAACAGATGTTACCTGCACAATAAATTCTTAACGGTGAAAACTATTTTTACAGTGTCATTAAGCAGTGAGTGATTGAAAATTGGCTTGCCAATGGTCACTTGTCGTTATCAAAATGTGAAAAAAAAAATGAAAAAAAATGAAAAATGAAAAAGAAAAAAAATGAAAAAAAATGAAAAATGCAATAATTGGTGTTCTTGGTTTTTCTACTAATTATTCTTTTCAGGAACACTCAATGGATTTTGTGGTTCTTTAGCTCTTGGGACCTCCTGTCACTCCCTCTTGAATTTCTTCTTTAGTGTGGTCAACAACACTTTGATCACCTCTAGTATGTGCTACCTACTCAATTGAAATGTTTTAGTGGAATGTGCTACCCACTGTTTGTTCTACATTGCTTTCAGTTTGATGGTGGTGGCTCCTACAGTTGCAGTCTCTATCCTAGTTTTTGGTTCCTTCCAATGGTATACTCCCTGGTGATTTTAGTTCGATGGAGATCTTTTGTGGTGTTCAGTCTTGGATGCCTCTCTTCATTCCTTGTTGATTCATCCATTTTGGAGGTGCCAGTTACTGAGTTTCTCTATGTTCCTGTATTGGTCTCTTTGAAGATGCATGTTGGTAAAACAATCAAATTTATTTTTCATTATTTTATCTCTTAACTTTATTTGTATTACTTATTATGTTGATCAATATGCAACAACCCTCCCTATCCTCTCCTTGTTTCCCGTGGACGGTCAACCTTTAAGTTGGGGGGAGGAATGTCATCCTATTATCTTCCATCCATTACCCTTAATAATTCCATCATACTATCCATTATATCCATCATACAATAGCCTTTGTTTAATCTCTCATCTCTCCTATTTCGCCCATTTAAACTCCTCTTGTGCAAATTGAGATAAATTCTTCATATATGCAACCTTTTGAACCATGATGCTATAAAAATTTGAAAAGAAAAAGAAAAAGAAAAAGAAAATAGAGAAATAACTTATGAAAATTTGAAACAGATATCCCTATTGAAGAAGAAAAAAATAACAAATCTTGTCATGTGAAGCAAAGAAAAGGGATTTGTGTTTATATGAGTTATCATGGTTCGACGTGGACACAAAGCCAAATCTATAAACCTAAAGTGCTTCCAGTTAAAACTAAAGACCTCATGATCATAATAATTGCATGAGGACGTGCAATAAGCTAAGTTGGAGGGAATAATGAGCACCATTTACGACCCATTTTATGCCATATTTTAATCCATTTCATGCACTTTCATACTCACTACTCTATTCTATTTTCATTCCCTTCTGTCTCATTATTACCATTTTCACGTTGCATATGGTTTAATATAAATAAGTAGTATTTAATATTGTTTTGGGAATAAAATATAGAAAATTCATTATTGATTGTTTTTACTAATCTTTATTATCACAGTATGTTGATGTGTGGTATAGATCTTCTTGTCACTTGGAAATCTTCCTGTCGCCTACAGATCTTATTGACACTTGTTCAATATTTTAAATCATCAACTTCCTATCTATTCATTTCATGTGTCTACTGCACCTCTATACAAAAGAAGTATTAAATATGAGATAAAGCATTGAGACAAAGGAAGCTGCAACACATTCTAGGCAGGCGTAACCTTGTTGATTCTCATAATAATCCTATAAAATGACAATTATCTTTGGGAGAAAGATATATTTCAATTTTGCATTAATTCCTGTTATGAGTAAATTTGCAGATAGTGGTTTGGAGCATCAATCTCCTATCTTTTCTCCTTGATAATCTTTATAGCAAAGAGAAACAAATATTTTTTGCCATGAATGGCCACCATTCTTTGTATTTTATTGTAACTACTTACAACCTTTAAATAAGGTTGTACGTTAGTTACTATTTTGTTTTTATTGTCTATATTCTGGTCTATATCTGTTGTAGCTGTGTATATATAAGCAACATACAAGATGTCATGCCCCGCAAGGGAACCAGGGAAGAGAACAAAGATTCTCTTAACAAAAGAAAACCTAAGTAAAAATTTATGAAAAATTTTGAACTTTGAAAAGAGTTATGTAATCAAAACTTAAACTTAGATTCCTTCCAAGGTTCCCTTTTCATTTTAAATGCATGATTCATTCAAATCCATTAAGTAAACTAACAACAAGATTTATTTCTCAAAGCAAACTGCATCATATCTTTAAGAAATACAAAATATTTTCATTTCAACTTTCCATTTAAAAATCATCTATATTCCTAAATATCCTTTATGAACAATGTAACTTATAAAATTTATCCAACTCATTTGATACATTAAAAATATACTACAGTTGGTTTTTCAATAGCTTCACTTAAACCACAATAATGAAAGCATGTTACATAATTTGGAATGTTAGAAAAATCCTTTTCTTTTCCAACATACATCTTAAACATAAAGTTCACATTTCCCTTTTCCCTTCTTCCTAAGTCTACCCATTCCAATTACATCATTTTGAAATACATTACTGATTACATTGCATTCAACTCCTCATAAGAGGTAACAAGATTATGCATCATGAAATATAATCACAAGGCCTTCATTCTTCAAATCTAGTACATAAGCAAGCATGAATCTTCAAGCATGTATCTACAAAAGATACCTCGATAAAAATGTTTACCACCCAACCACGTGGATACCTATAAGGCCCACTCCCCCGTGCTAGGAGATAAACACCAAGGTCCACAAAGAAGGAATAGCTAGGCAAAACCTAGGGTTGGGTAATCTTTCCCAAAATAGCAAATGAAAAGAGAGTCAAAGTATAGATCTTTCCCAAAAGGTTCTAAGGCTTGGGTAGAAACTCTAAGCAACAACCTAAGTGAGTGTCATGGCATAGCCCTCACTCCTTGGGTTGTCCTGGTACTAGCCACTTCGGGCCCCGGCCCCCAAGTAGGCACATGCGGGATCGAATGTCTTTCGTACAGACAAGTGCCATTCGATCATACCTACGCATAGGTACCTTCTCCCACTCCCATCCATAGCTTTTACTAGCACTAATGGCATGGGCGAGGCACATTTAATCTTTTTAATGTTTTAACCCATTCCCATCAGTTTAATTAAATTTTCACTTGTTAAATAACTCTTCAGTTGGTTATCCTGGTTCTAGCCACTTTAGGGCCCCGGCCCCGCACTGAGAGCCACTCACTAGGTGTCGTTAGGTTTTCTACCCTCAACCCATACATCACAATTACATCATACACATAGTAGAAGCACATTGTAAACACATTTGAAAACTGCTACAAAGAATTGGAAATAATAGGATAGTTATGTATGTTTAGAGAAATCAAGTACGTTTAAGAATGTTTAAAATCTCTTGACTCTAAACCCTAAACTGCTCCTTACAAACATTCTATCTCAATAAAGGCATCTAAATGTACTGAAAATAATCTCCACTAAACAAGGAATGAACAATCTTCAGGTTTATACAAAATTTCTTTCTAAACCTAAAACCTGGCTAATCCTGAAAATTGACTAAGTCTGATTTAATTAAAAATCTAAAATTTAAAAGTTACAACTTAACTCCTAGGAACCTGAAACCTATTCTAATGGATTCAAAGGGTACCTAATCCCTTTATACAAGTATAACTTAAAGTATAAGTTTACAAGTACGTAAACTTATACTTAAATGTTATAATTGTATAAAGTCTGAATCCTATTTTCCTCAGTTTATACTGGATTGATCGGTTGACACAGTATTGCTCGGTTGACACACTACCGACCTGGCCCGGTTAACACTAAACCGACCTGACTCGGTTAGCACACTACCGACCTAGCTCGGTTAACACACTACCGACCTAGCTCGGTTGACACATTACCGACCTAACTCGGTTGACACATTGCCGACCTAACTCGGTTAACACATTACCGACCTAACTCAGTTAACACATTACCGACCTAACTCGGTTAACACACTGAGCCGACTAGAACTGCAGAGAATGACTGTTAACTTTGTCTTGCGGGTAAAACTGGGTGTTATGGGGACTAAGGTTACCTAAGATGAGCACGACCCATTTGAGATATCCCAGTTTCCCTTCAGAAACGGCCCATCAATCCTCCCTATCTATCTAACAAATATATTCTAGATCTGGGAAAAGAAAGGTGGCACATAAATAGACATGAAACAGTAAGGTTGCAACAAAAGTTCTAAAATCTGGAAGCATTCATAATACATCCAGTGACAGTAAAATACACTACCCTACCAGATCAAAACCACTTCTACCCTCCCAGGGAGGTTTCACCACAGTGAACATACAAACATTCGTAAAATAACTTTCCACAAACACGTTTCAAATACATAGAAAATAAAACATATATATATATAGTTTTTGATTCTAAACAAAAAGGTAAACAATCATAATCTCATCGAGTAATAGATCATTCGTATACACAAGATAATAATACTACAATAATGCATATATATATATTTTGCAACCATAGCACAATATACAGAAACTTTTCCAGAAATCTAGATTTTACATTCATTCTACAAAATAAATCTACTTCTCAGGATGGATTCCAACCTGGAGTCCTGCGAAGACCAGTTGGAGAAGAAGGAAGATCAAACCCTCTCCAATGTTTCCAACACTCCTTTGAATCCCTTTGCTCGCAATCTTCCAGCCTCTACCCGTAACAATCCAAATGCCAAACTCACAGGATAAATTTTCTACAACAATAATAATAATAATCCTCTTCTCCCAACTCCTTTTACATAGGAAATCTTTCCTGTAAATAGGATGGAGGAGGTGGTTGCACAGGTAATCCAACTGGTACAACCATCTCAACTATCCATCCATTAAAGAGATGGTTTTGAAAACTCATTCCCGAAAAGGGATAAATAAACTATAATCTGAGTCCCCAAATTTAATGATATTAAAATAAATATTATAATCTTAAAACAATTTATTAAATTATTCAACTATGGTAATAGGATAATCCTATTTACCATACCGCTAATTGATCTAATTATTTATTAATATAATAAATAACTACATGGTACTAATTATATATAAATATATGTATGCATATGCATATGTGTGCACCCATATGCCTATGTGTACATATATTATTATTATTACAAATATTATTACAAGCATAATATTATTATTATAAAACATATTATTATTTTTATTGCTATAGACTCTTTGTCGTTATTAGTATTATAAAATAATACCATAAATAAGGTACATTATTATTAATGTTAAACATTAGAATAACATTATTATAAACTATATTGTTTATTCATACCTTAATCCTCATTCTAAAATATATATGTATATATTAAGTAGCCACTAGCATAGGTTAGAATTTTACCACTGTTGTTTAAAACCTTTTATTATTAATATTTCCTTAGACATTAAAATACCATAAAATTAATCCTTATCATGGGTATTAAAACCACATGATTTAATTGCACTCAAAATCGCTCCTAATGAGATATGCTACTAAATCATACCCTCAAATGAACAATAATCTACATCCATGATCTACTAACAGAATTGAACATATCATGAAGGCAAGAACTAGCTACAAGATCCACAATTCCATCAACTACAAAACCACATAAGACATTCACACAAGGGACTGACTCGACACTTCCCACCTAAGGATAAAAGGATCAAAGGTGAAGTTTCTTCCTATGGACCTGGTGATACCTCCGTAACAACAACAACGATTGAGGATTTTGAGGGATCACTCAGACCTGTGAAGCCAGGTGGAGACAACACCCGGTACCTACAATCCTGCATCACCAAGAAGAGATACATATATATACATATGGAGATACAATTCAGATATATGCAAGCAGATGACCAGGATCGATACATCGTGTGGACCTCAACTAAGTGAGTAACTACAACTTCATCCTGGAGTCATGAAAAACACATCAGACACATCCATGAAACATAAAACATCATGATAGTGGTTAGATTCAAATAATTGGGTTAGATCCATATAAAAATAGATAATTTTCTAATCTCATAAACATGTAATTACTAACCATAAATGAGCATATTCATCATGTCATCATCCATAAAACATAAATGTAAATGTATAGTCTTGACCATAATAATAATAAAATGTCCAAATCAGAAAAGTCTAAGTATCACCATAGGAGAGGTATTACACAAGACATAGATTATTAAAAGAGATATACACATTTCTACAAATTACCGCAAGGAACCTTTCAGCAAACATATTATATTAGCATGTGCTATTTTTGAATAGAGTGATACTTTGCATCATTAAAACAACGTAGAAACAATGTTTCTTCTACCCACCGTGCAAACTAGGAGTAAGGGCCCGCTCCATGGTGAAACACAGTGATGTATTTCATTAGTGTGTTATTCTATTTTGTATGAATTTATATTTCTTGCTTAGATTATCGTCACAACATATTTTCATGTTTGTATTAGTTTGTGATTTTTAGATCAGCAATCCAGTAATTAGAATATAATATAGAAATAATTTCATTACTATTTTATCTATAGATTATTGTCATTATTATTTTTATTTTAGGAAGATAGTTTTATTTCTGATCTTTGTAGCATCAGGAAGTGACAGTTCCTGTCACTGCAACCATTTTGATTTCCTATAGATTTAGTTTTGAGTGTTTTAGCTGCATTCATAAACCCTCATCTCACAACTATCATCCCTCGATGGCATATTGCTCGGACACCTTTTGCAAGCTTATGCTCTCGGATTGACACGTATAGACTAGCCAAACTTCATCATAAAATTATTAATTCTTTTGTTATTATTTGCTCCAGTGTTGGCCTATCAAAGGCCTCCCCTTCAGATGCAAGAGTTGCTTCAAAACTAGTCACTTAGCTGGTCAGTGTAGTTTGGAAAAGGTTAAAAAACATACTTGGTGGAAGGGAGCCTCCTCCCACCATTACATTGTTGTGAAGGCCTCAACCTCTTGAATCTTTTCATAGGTTCTTTCATCTTCTCCAGAGGCTTCTGAGGCCCCTGTATCCCCGGTTTCATCTGTTGGTTCTCCCCTGAGTGATGTCCCTGGGGTTTCTGTTGTTCAGGCCTCTATTGGAGGTAGGGCGTCTATTGTTTCACTAGATCATGCTGGAACGGATCCTACAAATTTATCTCTCAATTCAACTTCTCAGGATTCCAGTGGCCCTATTTTGGGACAACTTCTTGTTTCCCCACTTTTAGGCACCTCGATCCTTGATTCATTTTCTTGGCAGGATTTGGCTAAGAAAGCAGAAGATGGGTGGACTTTTATTAAAGGAAAAAAAGATCTAAACTTCAGCCCTCTTTCGATATGTCCCTTCATTCCCAAAAGGGGAAGAAATAATTTTGCTAACTGTTGTAAGTCTCTGTGCTGTTGATTCTCATTTGTTTTATCTTTTTTGTAGCAACTTCTTTTGTTTGGGTTCCAGCTCCTTTCTGCTCTAGTACCTTTTTCTTCTCCAGGTTGTGGGTGCCTATTGTAAAACCCTCACTCTGGTCTTGATCTGATCCATCTTTGTGTGCTTCTTTGAACATCTTTTTTGACCAACTTGTATAGGGTTTCAAGGACCCTTCAAAACCTATTTTCCTTAATAAAAAATAAGAGAACTAAGAAAAGTAAATATTATACACCACCATATGTCCAACCTAGAATTCAAACTAAACTAGGAATTCCCTAATTTTAATCTTCTTTTTAAGGTCACTATAAAATTTATTGAATAAAATTCTTGTTTGAATAAGAATGGGGAGTTTGAATTATGTGATGAAATTAAGGATAAGTACAGAAATTTATTTATCATAGGTGATGAATCTGAATCATGATATATTTATTGTTGTTATACAAATGATATTGTTGTCACTGTTTTCATGATTAATTTTATTACTACTATACTACTATCATGATATATTTATTGGTGTTGTTTTAACCCTGTCATGATATAATTAATAATATATTTTCAATTTCATGGATTATTTTCTCCACATTGTAAAAATTCTCCTTGTTGGTAGGGATGTCTGGCTATCTTTGGGATAGTTGATGGATGTCCCAAACATCCCAACTTGTCTTTCACATTAGCAAATATCTTGATAGTGTTTCCTTTCACTGCAACACATTTTAGAAATGTTTCCAAGATATTGAATATTTTTGTGGATGGCCAAAGGTTCTCACTATACCAAAAATGCTATTGGGGATGAGGATAGTGGTTTTGAGGATTGGGGACATTTGTGTGGAAAAAAGATTTAAGCCTTTGAAATATTATTGTTGTTCTTGAAAATATTTTGCAGATCAACATAAATAAGACTGAAAGCCTTTTTGTAACAACTTTTTTTCCTCTCAGATCATGTATACATGAATTCTTATTTTAAAGATTGCAATTGCTTATCATTTTACTTTCAACTTTCTAATGAAATGGAGAGGTGGAGAAAGTAAATGAGATAACCATCTGACATGGATATACCATCGACTAAAATAGAAGAACCTGGTAACACAACATGCAAATCCTATTTTTCACTAATTTTTATAAATTTTAGATGGCTACCAATAAGTGACTCTTTCTAGGGACCATGAGACACACTTGGATCATAGGATAAATTCAAAGAGAAAAGGTTGTAGGAAAATAGGATGTAGGTTTTTGTTCAACATTTAAAGAGAAAAGGCTACAATGTATGGGATTATAAGCAATATATTTACAAAGTAAATCAATGTCTTTTGAATAAAATAATGTTTGTATTGTAATGAACTAACTTCAACATTAATAAATAATAAAAAATCTAAGTTACCAGGGTTCGCCCCTAGCCCCTCTGAACTGGACCAAGTTCAAACTTTTTTGAAGTTCAGGTCCAGTTCGCTTGTGGGTCCGAAGTACTTTACTTGAACATTCTCTCTTTAGGCTACCACATTCTATCACATGGTAACATTCTCAAGTATGACATGGAAGACACTGGGTTGCTGTGATGGGATAAGGAACATGGTCAGGTGAATATATTAAGCGATCCTGCCACTAGTACAAAAACAACAATATATGACTAAATAAACTACTAAAAATTGTAGAGAAATGACTAAACTTAGTCACGTGACCATTAGTAATTTATTGTCGGTCATTTATCTCATGACCAAATTTATGACTAAAATATTTTAGTCATTGATTTGGTCATTACTTTGGTCATTGATTAGTCATATATTTAGTCATTTATTTAGTTATATATTTAGTCATATATGTTAGTCATATATTTAGTCATTAATTTAGTCATTAATTTAGTCATTAATTATTCATATATTTAGTCATTAATTTAGTCATATACCTAGTCATATATTTAATCATTAATTTAATCATATATTTAGTCATTAATTTAATTGTATTAGGGCACGATGGAATCGAACCACCATCCTCTTGCTTGTAAAGCAAGTGCTCTTCCATTGAGCTAGTACCTTTTAAATTGTGACATGATGCAGAATGTAAATAATTTTGTGTTACAATATTTTAAAGGCATCTACAATTTTCTCTATACTCACATGTTCCTACACTTAGTTGTGTATGCTTTACAACTGTAACAACATTAGACTGTCCTGTACAATTTTCACTCTAACTCTTATAGTTTTCAACTTTACTTTCTTGCCTTTACTTACCTTTATAACAAGAGAATATCAACTAGCAATCGTACCTTGGTGTGCAATAGGTACGCTAAAGAAATATGAAAGGTGAATTAGGAAAAAATAGGTCTACAATTTTAAAATATATCTCTTTATTTAATTAAATTCTTATAAACCTTAAAATCAATAAACATTCACAACACCAAACTACGTAGTTCACCAATTTGTCCAAAAAATTAAGGAAAATCACCTTATTATATTTATGTTATGGTTACACAAAAAAAGCTCTCCATACATCAACAAATACACTATAATACAAATTAATCATACTGATTTTGTTTTATATTTGAGAGTCATCACAATGGAATGTCAAAACTAAAATAAGGAAATAGATAAGAAGTCCAATAGCTGACCGTTGGACTTCATTCATGAATTTTCTTAATAATCATTTTTTTAAATTTAAAAGCATGATGTTCTATTTCATAGACTATCTTTAACCCCACTGGCATAAAAATTATTAGATACTACATGTTAAAGATTGTGGGTATCCATATAAACAACTATACTAGACCACAACTAAATTTTAGATAAACAATACAGATCATAGATTCTAATCATAATTGTTACCTATTATGATTGTTTAAGAAAAATGATGATGTTACTTGTCATGACAAGACATGGCATCATTGGAGCAACTCTCCCATGTGGCCACATCATCTAACCATCCCCCTGTTTCCTCCAAAATAACATGCACACAACACTTGGTTTTCAGACTTGACAAACCTGCTTTTTCTACTTAATCTTGAGATCAAAACTCCAATAAATATAGACAGGGAATAGAGAATAGCTATAAATATTACATACTTTTATGGTTCTCTGAAGATCTTCTATCATAGTTGAAACCTTTAGACCATAAAACTCTTTCAATGATTCATCTATAATTTCCAAATTCCATATCTGTTGGTGAAACAAAAAGAATAAAACAACCACTTTAATGATTCTCCAACATGCAATAAAAGGGGTTTACATTTATTCAAACAAGAAGAAATACAAAGTCTATGAAATATAGAAGATCATGCTTTTAAATTTATAAATGATTCTCCAACCATATATAATTCTAAGCTTAGTCTTTAGTCTTGCACATAAACATTGTCAAACAATAAGTTCTATATCATTGTTACTCAGAGTCAAGCATCTTGTCATTATCAACAAGAAAAATGTCATGAAGAAGCTTTAATGACTATTGCACTAGATGTTTAACCATACTATAAGATGAATCAAAGTAGCCACAAAACTAATTTTAACATCTTATGGAACAAGGTCTCTATTGAATGGAACTTCTTTTGCTAAACTAGGGTTTACTTTTTCTTGATATGATTAACTAGTTAAATAGAATATGTTGATATAATCATCCTTTTCTGACAGATTCCATAGGTTCTACACAAACCTTCAGCAATTTCTGCAAGAATAAATTTGGCTTTGCACTTTTGGAATTCTTCAATGACCAATATTCATTTTTAGATGTTCAATTATTTTGGAATAATTCTTATGTTGTAAAGAAATGCCAAAGAGTGAAAATTTTCTATTAAATCAACCATTACTAGAAGCCATGCCCAAAAAGATACCTAATAATTAAATTGGAGGAAGAACAATAGTATGTGCAACCAAAAGATAGGACCTTATACCAATACATGTAAAAACACATAAACAGATTGCTAGCAATATAAATCTATATATCTTGTTACAAATTTAAACAAAACTAAAGGAAATTTTTGTACCGGGAGTTTTGACAGTTCTGGTCTGGTTTGACTTGGTGTAATAGCCGTGGTTCTTATGGTATATTATTCTTTGCAACATCTTTTCCTCTCCTTCCTTTGACAACTACCTTTGTTGCTTCTTTGAGCCCTAATATATCCTTCACACTAAAAAAATAGGGTTTATATTTATCTCTTTTGAAACACTTGAAACCTGCTCTTTTTTTCATTCATGTTATATATTAGCAACTTCACTTGTTCTTTTTGGATGAAAGAAAGTTTTTGTTCATGTTGTATGCTTATTTATTACAACTAGGATGATGTATCACCTCTTTTCATACCTATATTTTTGTAAACTATCTATAATATAATATATGTATGTATAAACTAATCTTTCAAAAGAGTATCCAAGAGATAATTAAATAAATGGATGTATGTAGGGATAAAAAGTATTCAATTGGATTGATAAGTATAATCTAAGTTAATAAAACCATATGTATGCCTTGCTCACCTTACATCGATATTCATATCATGTAAACTCTCCAAGAGTCTCCAATGAAATGTGTCAGACATCTCTTGTCTAATTTATTTAAGGATCATGTATCGTCTAAAAATGGAAGCACTTCCATGATAAGAGCATTTAGCCCTTCAAGTAAGTGGTTTGGGGTCATTTCAAGCACCTTGATCAGGTGTTTTCATGTATTTGGCTTTCCTCCCCCCTTTCCACTTCTTCCCTACACTTGATTTCTTCATTCTAGGTGAAATTAGGGTTAGGATTTTAAGGATTCTACTAAATTTCCCTCTTCCATGGCTCTATTTTCTAGGTAGGATTTGAAAATAGATCCTCCTGGACTTCATCACAATAATCATAGGATTTTATGTCTATCCTTGACATTATGTCCTATTCTGGCATCAATTTTAGGTTTCTAGGCATCCCCGGGACCTCCTGACTTGGTTTTGAGCCAATCCAGGACCAGGGTCAAATTTGAGGTCGAACCTAACTAGGTCAGGGTCAAGGTCAAACCTGACTAGGTCAGGGTCAAGGTCAAACCTGACTAGGTCAGGGTCAAGCTTGAACCTGACTAGGTTAGGTCCAACCTCAATTTTGACCCCTTTCTCCAAATTTCAATTTCCAGAATTTCTGGGCTTCGGGCTTTTAGGATATTTAGTTTCCCACCTCTGAGTTAATCATTTTAGGTTTCAGGATGGTAAATCCTCTAATTTCATTTAATCTAGGTATATTTTCTAAAGGTTAGGACCTAATTGGGATTTAATTCTCCAAGGTGGCCCCTCTAGAGGAGTGTGCCCTAGTTCACTATAAAAGGAGGCCTTCCTCTCTCATTTTCACATCCATCTTTCACATCTCATCCTCAAGAAATTTCTCTCAAGGTGCTCAAGCTCTCAAAGTGCAAGCAAGTTTTCAAGCATTCAAGTGTTTAGGCATTCATCCATCAAGGAGATCCATTGTTAACTATTGAAGGATTCAATCTCTTTGGAGCCCCCTTTGATGATCCATCCTTCCACATTCATTCAAGCCTTCTTATATGCAAAGATCAAGTCAAGATTGGTGTTGAAGATCAAATACCATTGATTGGAAACATCCTACATTCATTGAAGCACTCCTACTTGTGGATTTGAGGATTCAAATCCTCTACAAGGATTTCAACATAAGCGAGGTGATTTGTTTCAATTACTTTGTTTATGCACAATACATTTCAATTCAATTTCAAGGTTAATTCCTAAATTGGGGTTTGACCAAGGCAAACCCCCCATACAATAAAACCCCCATTTTATTGTAGGTACATGTACAAAATTTTGGATCTGAGAGCGAATTTGGATACCCTTTTCGGCAAACTTCCAAGATCTACGAATAGAATTCGAATTGGACTTCAAATAAAGAATGTAGTATTTAACCTTTTATGAGGGTCAAACCTGAGCTGAGCCATCTTGGAGAAAGATTTCTAGGTTTTCTCTGTCTCAGCATTTCTAGTCTAGGGAAAGTTTTAGATTTTCCTGAAAGTGTACACAGACATCAGAATTTGACATTTTCCAAATTTTCCCTAATTTGAGGTTAGTATTTGTATTTCAATTATTTTAGATTTCCAAACATATATCATCCTCCATAGGGAAATATTGGATTTACTCTCTCTCTCTCTCTCTCTCTCTCTCTCTCTCTCTCTCTCTCTTCTATATTCTTCACAAAATTGATTCAATTGTGTATTAACCTTCTGGTTGATCAAATTGGATCTCTTCTTTGGGGAATTTGGGTTTTGAGAATAGATCTCATATTTCCCCCTTTACATTTGAATAGTGGAGAATCCATTTTTCCTCTATTCAAATCCAAGTCAATCTCTAACTCCATAGAAGAAAATAAACAGTTGTGAAACATATTACCAGTCATTGGACAAAACATGTAGCTAACATGTAACTAGTCAAGACATCCATTTAAAAGAATCTTAGAGAATGGTAAAAGAGAATGAAGTTCAATTCAAAAGAAAGAAGGTAAGTTTCCAACTTCATAAACTCCCTCCATTGTTCTCAAAATTTAAAGCTAAACCATGATACAATCTCAATTTTTTTGTGTCTACAAATGTTACTTCTATAATAGTTTACAAACATCTTATAGAAGGATCAGTACTTGTGGAATTGTACAAGCATAGAACAACATTCTTAGCAGTCCCTGCATAAAGGGAAATTTTGGTAGATTCATCATTTCCTAGAATGAAAATCCAAGAGGATCTGGATTTCCTCGACCAATGCCCAATGGAATAGAGATTTCTTTCCCAAATGATTCCTACATAAAGAAGGAAAATATCTTACATCTTGTTTCCTAGAAATTGTTGAGAACTTTTCACAAAATTCATAAAATTTGAAAAGTTTGAGGAGGATATCCAACATGCAATACACTACACAACCAAGAAGAGAATCCTATTTTGTAAGTACAACATAAACTTGTATAGTTGATGTGATAAATTTTGCATTCAAGATATCCTTTGAGTGGGACTTAACCTAATGAAAATTGCCCCAAGTCTAATTTATTTGTCTTCCAATAGGAATATTGTAAACAAAAATGTCTACTAAAAATGATTCAAATGTCACTAATCTCCTTAAATGTTTCCTACCCCTCCTCTCTATGCACCATATGTGAACTCTATCCAAAATAAAATTGCGGATGGGAAAAGGCACGCCATGATTCCTTAATGCCTTGCAATTAATTCATTTCCCCTCTGTGCTAATCTCATTCAATATACATTTGAGTTTTTCCCTAATTCCAAAATGACGAAGTGGTAGATTAACTCTTCATTTTTTCATTTACAACTGCAATGTGTAATGTGTAAGCTAGCTACTACAGGAATGTGAAACTCCAAATAGTAAAGATGAAAAATAAAATTTAAATCTAGATCAAAGACATTACATATCTATAGTTCATGTCGAATAAGTGCTATTTCTCAATTTAACAATATAAAAAAATTTACATCAAAATATAACACAATTGAATCTAAAACAACACTAGTTTAAAAGTTATTTTTGTTTAAATTGATTTACAAAATTTGAAAACTCAAGAAATACTATAATATACAAGTAAAATCCATACCATAATTTAGGGTTTCCATATTGAGGCCATAATTTCTGAGACATTTCTTGAGCTCAAACTAAATTAGGCAAGTTGGGGATGTCAAAGCTTAAATTCCAAGGTGGAGCAAGTTTGTAAGCAAAGTGTTGACTGTTGCTTTAGCTTCAGCAAGCATTGCACATTATTGCTTGATCTGGGATATGACATCTTCCAGAAGATCCACCAGAATTCCATATTTTAAAATGAAGAAAAACCCCCATTTTTTGCAATCTCCTCTCACTTTTCTATTTCAAAGGTTAATAATGCTTAAATTTGTTCAACATTCCTCAAAAATGTCTCCAGTCTTGTGGCATAGCTATTTTATTATATATTTCAATGTAAAAAATCCCTCATACATAAAATGACATGAGATAACTAGACTTAAGGCATATCAAAAGCAGTCAACTAGGTTGATTGGGCCATCTTTTAGTGATATCATGTGCAAGCTGGCGCTTACTGATTTACCCATAAAAAACTAAATGCAACTTCACGAGAAAATAGACTTTACAAAACATAAAAAAAATACAATAATTAAAATATGCATGTTCAAATAGAAGCAAGGTTCAAATAGAGAAGAAGTGCAATCAATAATTCTGGATTGGGTATTTCAACATTTAATTAATATGCTCCAAAGCCATGGCTACTCATATTTTCCTATACATAGTTGATTATTCCAATTTAGCATTTCCAATGTAGGATCATCTCATGGGTTGTGCAATCTTGCATCATCCAAAACTATTTCTTTAATATTTGTTTAACTTCTACAAGTTTTCTTCCTTCTCGCACATGTTTTATTCTTATAGGAGATTCATTTTCTTATCTCATACATCTAGGTACTCACACAAAGTACAAGTAGTCATCTTATGTGGTGTTGCATATCATTTTCAAAGCCTCCAAATTAATAAATTATTATCATAGTAGGACCTAGAACATGCCCATGCATCCAATTTTGTATTTGCATGTTTGTTTATTAAACGAGGCCTTATTTAGACTGCACTTATGAATTTTGTCTTTGCACCAATTTGTAAGGTCCCCAATTGGGACTAATCCCAAAAAATATTATTGGCCATAATGACACATTTGTGCTGGTGGCTTATTGTTATATCACAAAATACATATAAAAGGAGGACAATTCAATTGATGAAAAGCAGCAAGGAGGATGCATAGAATAGATTGAAGATTAGAAAACAAAGAAGAGTGTGAAACTTAGCATGTATTACTGTTAACATTCCTAAAGTGCATGGACATGTTGTAACTAAGGATATAGATAGAAGCTAATTTCTGCACCACCTTATATGAAATCTTCTAAACTCAACTTACTCTTGCATTGAGTTTTCAATTTCTGTAGTTGTGGTGCATGAATATTAGATACTGTTTAGTTAGACTTTATGTATTTGTTGTACCAACTCACATTAGGAATTCTCTCCATCATGATCCATACCCCATGTTTAAATACCATGGTAACTACATGCTAATGCAAATTTAAACAAACTATATGTTTTATGGTAGCCACATATCAACCATAGATTATCTTACATTATAGTGAACAATAAATATTTTAAGATTCAGTAAACTTACCAAGCATATAGTATACAAAAAATAGGTGATCCTTCCACACCTATATTACATGTAGATGCATCCTTGGGTCATTTTTGCGAAACCTTATTCCCAATGCATTTCATGTATATGGGCCAGCCCCATAAACATCTAGGATGTGGAGAACAGTTTGGGGATGGCCAAATTCTGCCCTAAGAATTTTGGATGTTAATTCTTGTATACATCAAATGCAATTCTCACTCATGAAAAACCTATGAATTCATATTTTAAAGCAACCAAGTATTAGATTTTTCCTCTATTGGAACACTTCAATTTTTTGTCAGAGTGCAAAAATTTGAGGACTTTAAGTAGCATTACCAATACCCTCTAAAGGCTTAAGTTAATAGATTTTCCTCTCCATTCCACACAATGAAGTAGGTTCATCATCCTCTTCTGCATCAGGAAAAAAATTAATGTAAATTCTATCAAAGAGGCCCTCATTTTGGTCATCTATGCCAAATACAAGAATGATTGTAATTTATGCCCCTTGTTAATAACAGATAATAAGAATATCATTTAAATTGTGCAGGGGAAAATCTACAACACTTAATTTTCACCAAAATTATAAAGTAGTTCTCAAGGGTTTTGATTTTGAAGTAAAGACAAATACAAATTTTAGTGTATTGAATTCAAATGTACATATTCAAATTAAGAACATTACAATTCATAGGTTACAGAGTGAAAGGTCACACAAAATGCTCTGGGTGGAGATTTTCTCTAGATTTTCCACAAAGTTCAACAAAATAGCATAGCTTAAGCTTTTATTTCTACTCGTGCTTTGGTAAAGGATTAAGAAATGGAGTATATTGGAGACAAGATCAACAATCTAAAAAGTAGAAGTTTGTCAGTTTCTATTTTTCTGGAAGAGCAAAAGCCCATTGAAAAGGAATCACATGTCAAAGATGAGGATGATGAGATTCCGAACAACTTGGAGGATGGTCACAATGCATTAATCATAGAGAAAATAGTAAACGAGGAGAAATACTGTGAAAAAGCATGCTTGGACACCGAGATGCAAAGAATGATATATCAATCAAGGAAGAATCGGATCAAGAAATGGTTCGAAATGAAGTACATATCAAAGGGAATGATGATGAGATGCAATTCAAGTTGGAGAATGGTCACATGCTAGTAACCATAGAGAAAATGGCCAAAGAGGAGAAAGAACTTGAGCAAGCACGTTTGACACAACAGGATGCTACAACTGAAATACCACTCAAGGGTGGTGTAGACACACAAAATTAGACAAGTGCTTTTAAAATGGTAAAAATCAATAAATGGCTCAAAAATCAATAAAATCATTAAAGGGATTAAATCAACTAAAAATGGACATAATTAAATAAAGAGGGACAAAATCAATTAAAGCAAAGGAGAAATTGAATAATGATATTAAATAATTAAATCAAATCTTAAAGGGGCCAAAAACAATATATAATTGAGTTTAATCAATTAATTGTATAGTTGTTTTAATAAAAAATCAAAATGAAACTATTACCCATACATGGCTAAATTTAATTAATTAATTGAATTTAATAAATCCTATTTTCTTTCAACAAAGTGATTGACCAATAAGAATTGAGGACAAAAACACACAAATCACTCAAACATTTAAATTGTCCAAAGCTTTGAAACCATTTAAGGGCTTGTCCCCTCATTTGTCCCCCCATTTATGGACAATGCAAAGTATTTGACTCAACCAAGGATAACCATGATTACTTCACTCCACCCCCTACCCTTGGACATTTACTATAAATATAAGGCATTTTGGAGAGCATTTCCATCTTAGAATTTCATTTGCAAAGCATTGTTACTATAGGCAATTGAAAGCATTCTAAGAGCATTTTGAGCATTTTAGCATAATAATTGTGTCAATTTGAGCTAGATTAAGCATAATAGACGCATAATAGAAGCCTATAGCATCATAATTATCATTTTAGAGGTGTCACTAGTGAGGATCTAAGATGAGAGCTTCATTTACCACTTCTTTCTAGAGAACCATGAGATGTTCTATATTATAGTTTCATTTTAAATTAGATTTGCATTGTATTTTCTTTAAATTGATGCTATTAGATCTTAATTTCATGAAGGTGATATCCATCATCACACAAATGGTGCCTACTGTGGGGCTCTAAGCCTCATTTCATCATTTAGATCTTCATTTGCATGCTTGTATTCTCTATTTTCCATGTTTATCTTTCAGGAAATCGGTGAAATCACGCTTATAGGAGGTCTATTCATGCCTATAGTTATTTTACTGCCGCCTACAATCTTTGTATTCACATGGATTAACTAGAGATTCATGCCTGTGATCATAAAGCATTCAGCCTTTATCTCTTTAAGTCACGCCTGTGGTTTAGGGAGTATCGCCTGGCTTCATTTTAGTGTCACTTATCTTAAAGCTTTGCTTCACATTTCTAATTAATAGTTACGCTTATGATGCTTGAAATATCACTTTGTTGAAATTTGTTGTCGGTTAAGTTCAGGCTTTTTGTCACAATTTTCAAATTGTTGTCACGCTTTGGATATTTCAGTTTTCGCTTAATGTTAGTTAAAATGTCGCTTTGTATTAATAATTTTTTGCAATTTAAAATTTTTGTTCACACTTAGGAATAATTTGTGCACACTTTTGTGATTTTCAGTATCACTTATGGCATTGCAGAGTGTCACTCGGTATTCGTAAAATTATGCCTGTGAACATTTTGTTATCGCCTATTTGCTGGACAATGTCGCTTAAAGTGTTCTGTCATAATTTGTTCTTAGGTTGATAAATTTGTTTATCTAATTCTTTGTTTTCATGTTTTGACAATAAATGAACAGACATACTAAAGTACAAAAGCCAGAAGCTAGATATAATCAAGAGGAGAAGGCACTTGCCAAGAAAATCAAAAGGGAGAACAAAACACACATCAAAGCTGTCCTTGAGCTAACACAAGATGAAGATAGTCAGGTATATCAAAAATACCTTGCTATAATTGAAGCTTATAAGTAGAAATTTGTCTCTTTGATTTGGATCTTTAGCCCTTAATTCAAATTTTTGTTTGAAAGTTTGCAATTAGAGTGCTTAAAATTCAGTTTATAAATCTTTGTGTTGTCAATTTCAATTTTGGTTTCCCCTCACTTTGATTGTTAGTGTTGACTAACTTGCTGGAGGACAAGCACATTGGAAGGAGCTATTGCCAAGGTGAGTAAAAATGACAAAATGCTCTCAAAAAATGCCCCTAGCTTTATGCTAGCTACAAGAAAAAGGTATTCTCCTAATCAAGCTTGCATTTGATTAGATTGTGGCATTTCATTTGGACATAAGCTGGAAATAAGATAGGAAATGAATTTCACACTTCAATTCTAAGAATCTCCTTGTCAAGAGATTGGGAAAGAACAAACGTGTTTTAAGTGTGTGGAACTAAGAAAGACAATAGGGATATGCTCTTCACTCTTTGAGTGAACCAAACTCCCAAACTTGTCAACCTAAGTTCATTTCTTGTTTTTCATATATATGCTAGAGCAATAGTGGGCTCACCTCCCAAGTTTTCCTTAACGAGGCTAGTGAGAGGGACATTCCAAAGTGGGATATACTCATTTTTGCCACAGGAATCTGACCCACTCTAAAATGAAACACATGTATCCTTAATGGGGTGCATGACAAATGGATTTTAATTTTTCAACCTTCCTCTAGTAGTCTTAACAGATTGTGCAAAATCGTACTTCGGTGGGTGTGGGAAGCCTCCTTGGAGGATGAGAGGTTGAAGTCTATTTGAACAGAATATTTATTAAAACTTGGATAAAATAGCAAGGCCACCTTTTAGAGCCATGTTTACAAGCCAAAATTGACTTTAGGTAGGTTGTTTGGAATTCTTTTTTGTGATATACTTGTGAAAAACATTGGAGAACATACACATTAGAGTGTTTTTAGGGACATGATGACAAAGTGATGTGTGTGTTGTGATTGTTTTTCGATTTTCAAACAAAGAAATTTTCAAAGATTGATCTTAAACTTTTAAAAATAAAAAATCTTACAAACTGGTCAGAGAGGTGCCGCCTATGCACAAAATAAACTCACCTATCAGAGGTTTAGTCATGCCTGTGACTTGTTTAAAAATGCGTAGACATAGTTAAGTCATGCCTAGATAATTTTCAAACATGCCTATTAAAACTGGAAAGTTGCTCAATAATAGCAAAGTGTCGCCTATACATCTACAGTCTACCACCTAACAAGAAACCAATTTACACGTACATAAGTTTTGGTCACGCCTACACTCAGGCCAGTGACACCCAAAAATCTAAAAGTGCAAAAAAAGATTATTTACAGAAGTCAAAAAATTTTGATCACATATTTGAGTACCCTTTTTCGCATTCTTACTGCTCCAACTTTCAGTTTGGTCAAAAATCTCATTTCTACATCATTGTTGCAAATCATACAAAGGATTAGACCCTGAGTAATATCAACTATTCCTCTCCAAGGTTCATGCCTACTGTCACTAGATCTTACAACATTAAACAAACCTTGCAAGAAGATAGGACCTATTTGAGACAAGAGCTCCCTTACCCAGGAGACGAGTCTACCACTCCTAGAATACCCCAAAAATCACCCAAACAAGAAGTAGAAGACAACATGATGTATTATGGTAGTTTGGGTGGTAAAGATAATAGTGGTATTGATCTCACTAACCAAGGTGATGCCAATAATGGAGGCATTGGCATAAATAACCAAGACAATACCAATAATGGAGGGACAAATCAAAATGCTCAAGGGATTGACAACACTCACAATAAAACTAACACCGAAGCAATGACAAAAGATGCCATGGACAAAAAGGTTAGTGAGGCTATCCAATGTCCCTATTTCCAAAAGCTCATGGAAAAGGAAAAGGATAGAGATAGAGAAAAATACTTTCTAGACTTAGCACAAAAAGGCCTCAAACTTCCCCGTGACTACGATGTTAACCAACTTAAACTACCGAAAGTCAAGGAGAGTACCTTAGAAATCATGAATAAGTAGTTCAAGATGTTTCAAATGCAATTGGATACTATTAAGCAAAGTGGAGCTCCCAAGCCTTTCTCCATCAAAGCATTGTGTCCATTCCCATTTGATAAAAGCTTGGTCATGGTGCCATTCCCAATCAATGTGGTGCTCCCCAAATATGACAAGTATGAGGGAACGTCAGATCCCCAAGACCACTTACATGATTTTTGTGCATTGAGCTTAGAGTTCATGCATGATACAACATATTTAATGAGGCTATTCTCGCGAAGCTTAGGAGGCATGGCTATGGAGTGGTTTTCTAAGTTACCCTCCGGCATTAAGACCTTCGAAGAGTTAGCTTCGAAATTCATGGCCCATTACTCATATAATATCAAGCATGAGGTCATGATGATAGCATTATGAAACACTAAACAAAAGGATGGAGAGGCATTCCTCACTTTTCTACAAAGATGGAGGATAGTTTTTACAAGATATCCTAGGAGCGTGCCTGAAAAAGAGAAGATGGATATCTTCATAAATAGTTTAAGCAACGAGTTGAACTACCAATTACGAATGAAATGTCCCAAGACCTTCCAAGATTTAATTGAAAATGGAGTAACAATAGAGGAAGTGTTGGTCAAAAGTGGAGAATTAAAATTGTATAAAGATAATAAGAATAACTCCAACAACAATAACTACAACAATGGCAACAATCAGAAGAATAATTGGCTCAATAATAATAGTCGGTATAAGAACAAAAATAAGGGAATTGTTAATGATGGTGTGGTGGAGTCTAGCAACTTGAAGGTGGTCCCATTTTCTCTTACAAGGACACCCAATTAGGTGAATAATACTAATCAGACATCTAATGCACCTTCCAATAACAACAATGCCAATAAGGGCAACCAAGGAAATAATGTAAGAAATAATAAATTTGATAAATATTTGGTGCCCACTCCTCAAAGGAACTTCAAACCCTTGGGTGAACCCCTCAAAAAGGCATTAAAGACTCTCATGGCTAATAATGTCATTACTTTACCCAGCATTCAGCCTTATGAGCCAAATAACAAGCCTAGTTGGTGGAGTGCCAATAGCCATTGTGAGTACCATAGGATTCGAGGGCACACAACAAATGAATGCTTGCAGCTAAAGAATATAGTGCAAGATTTAATCGATAATGGCATGATCACCATTGATGGACCTCAAAGCAATAAAGATCATACAACATTCAAACAACCTTTTTACAAACATGACAAAGGGGAGTCATCTAATGGAGAGAGACAACACGCCAATAACATTAACTTTGTGCCACCTTATGATAACATTGTGAATGCTATAATAATTAATGAACAGCCCCAAAAAGAGGCATCAAATGTCATTACAAGAGGGTAGAATTCTAGAATGACCCTACAAGGAGCTGCTCCTAAAGTTATTAGCACTCTGCAGTCCAACATCATGGTCAAACAACCTTCTAGAACAACAAAACCTTATAGCTTGGTTGATTAGTTGCAAAGAACTCCAGTGCAAATCTCTATCTTGGAATTGTTGAAGTTATCCCCTAACCATAAGGATATTTTGGAAAAAGCTCTAATAGAGACAAACGTTCCTACTAACTTAGAAGAAGAAAAGTTCCAAAATATGGTAGGTCATCTTGTGGCACCTCATTGTCTCTCATTTTTCAACCAAGATGACATGTCTATAACCCATCCTCAAAATCTACCATTGCATATAGAGGTCCTAATAGAAAGGCATAGAGTCAAAAGAGCCCTCATTGATGGAGGAGCTAGCCTTAATATTTGTACATTAAGTCTTGTTAAATCCTTAGGGTTGTCCGAGTCTTGCATTGACCCTATGAAAAAAATCACCCTTAGGCCAATGCAAGACTCGGACAACAAGGTATACAAGGGAAGAGGACCCTTAGGCCAAAGGAATAGAGGATTACTAGAACCCATTGAACCTACTTGGAGGGCGAAAGAAGAAAAATTTGGAGTAGGCTACCAATACAAAGGCAAAAGCTCCAGTCCAATGCAAGACTTTTATCCTCAAGGAAATGCCTTAGAATCTAATGGAGATAGTGATGAATCCCATGATTATGAGTGGGATACCCTATCAGATGAATCATGTCAAGATAAGGAGGTGATTGCAATAAATACTTATGCAAAAATCTCAAGGCAGGAAATTCAAATCAATGAAGAACCTAATATCCAAGATATTAACATAGGGCATGCACCTACCAATCAAGCATGGATAGAGACATTTTGGATGCCTTTAGAGGAGGGAAATTCACATGTTAGTTTTAATTCACTCGTGGCTTTTCCCACGTTGTTTCCCATAGAAGTCAAAGAGGACTCAAGTGAAGGGGATTTTGACCCTTCTTCCATGGACCATCTCGAGGAAGCTCACATCATAGATCTAAACGATACAATGTATGAACCCTCAAATGAAGTCATGTCCATAAATCTGATTGATGACATTTTACCCAATGAATCCTTACTTTTGATGCATCCAGACCTCATTGATTGGGACCAAACCGAGCCAAATGACTTACTTTATTTTCCAAATGACCAAGCAATGAGCCAATACCTTAATGTGGTTGAACCCTCTTCCACCAACTAATTTGATACAAGCATGATGGGAACGGCAGGGGTCCATTCTCTCAGTAAAAAAAAAAGAAAAAAAATAAAAAAAATGAAAATTTCTAGTGATGAAAACTACTATGTGGCACCACTAGAACCAAAAAAAATAAAGATAAAAGATGTTTCCTATGGTGAAAACCCAACTGTGGCACCAAAGGAAGAGAGATTGGATACCTTGCCCAAACATGAGGAAGAAAGGTCACCTATTCTTATAGAACTGACATAAAAGGTCAACATTGGGATAGAATTGCATCCAAAGTTTATACACTTGGCAGCATCACTTACACCTCTAGAAAGAGAAGATTTCATCAATTTTTTCCAAGAACAGCAAGTGAAATTTTCATGGTCATATGCTAACATGCTTGGATTGGATCTTGATTTCATAATGCATCATTTGAATGTTAGACCTAGGGTTAAACCTGTGAAGCAAAAGTTACGAAAAATGCACCCAAATGTGGCTCTCCTAGTGAAGGAAGAATTGGAAAAATTGTTAAAGGTTGGATTCATAAGAGCAATAGCATATGTTGAATAGATCTCTAACATTGTACCGGTCACAAAACATAAATCTATTCATGTGTGTATGGATTTTAGAGACTTGAATCTTGCATGCCCTAAGAATGATTTCCCACTCCTGAGTATAGATGCCATAGTGGATTTGACAGTAGGTCACTCCATGTACTCATTAATGGATGGTTTTCATGGTTACAACCAGATAAAAATTGCACCTGAAGACCAAGAAAAGACAACTTTTACTTGCCCTTGGGGCACCTTTTGTTGGAATGTCATGCCCTTCGGCCTTAAAAATGTTGGAGCCACATATCAAAGGGCCATGACAACTATATTCCATTACATGATGGACACCTTTTTAGAGGATTATGTGGATGACATACTAGAAAAGTCTCACAAAAGAGAAGAACACCTCCAAATTCTAAGAAAGATATTCATTCGGTTGGAACAATTCAAAGTTAGATTAAACCCAAAGAAATGTGCCTTTGGTGTCCAATCTGGCAAGTTATTAGGCTATATAGTTTCTGCTAAAGGAATTGAATTGGACCCAGAGAAAGTACAAGCCATAATGGACATGGAGATACCTAGGAACATCAGCCAAATGAGATCCTTACAAGGCAAAATACAATCCATAAGAATTTTTATTTCTTAATTGGCTGAAAAGTGTCATTCCTTCACCAAATTACTACATAAGGATACTATATTCATGTGGGATGAGGAATGTGATCAATCTTTCACATTATTGAAGATCTATTTGATAAATCTACCTATTCTCATGCCACCAATCAAGGGCAAAGCATTGCTTCTATACATATCTGCTATCAAAAGATCCCTCGAAGTGCTTTTGGTGTAGGAGGATGAACAAGGAAAGGAAAGAGCTATCTACTATTTAAGTAGGACTTTGATCAAATATGAACTTAATTACACATTCATGGAATGAGCTTTCCTAGCAGTGGTGTTTGCATCTCAAAAGTTGAGACATTATATGTTGATGCATAAGGTCAAGTTAATTGCCAAAATTGACCCTCTCAAGTATTTGTTAAGCAAAACTACCTTAATGGGTAGGATAGCCAAGTGGGTTATGATATTGAGTGAATTTGACATTGAGTATGTTGATAGAAAGGCAATAAAAGGGCAAGTGATAGCGGATCATTTAGCTGAGAATACCATAACTTCTACACAAACTATTCAAGTGGAATTTTTGGATTCTGCCATTGTAACCATAGAAGCAAAAACATGGAAGTTATACTTTGATGGCTCTTATACTGAAGGAGGTTCCGAGGCCAGCATACTATTGGTCACTCCTCAAGGTTACACTATTCCTATGTCCTACAAGCTATTGTTTCCATGCACAAATAATATAGTGGAATATGAGGCACTATTCATAGGTATCAAAATGGCCTTAGAGTGGAACATAACAGAGCTACAAGTTTATGGAGATTCTCAACTCATCATTAATCAAGTCAACAATGAATATAACACCAAAGATGAAACTTTGATGCCATATAAGACTATGATTGATGGATGGAAGAAGTATTTTGCCTTGATCACTTTTGAGAAAATTCCTAGAGAGAAAAATAGAGCAGCTGACACCATGGCCACCTTAGCTTCCTTGTTACAAAAACTAGATCAGAATGAGAAGTATGAGTTCTTGGTGGAAGAGTTGGTGAAACTGGCATTTGACCTTCCTGAAACCCAAATTTTTTCCCTATTACAGGGACATGACTCCCCTTGGTACAACCCTATATACACATATTTCAAAGACCAAGTGCTACCTTTAGACCAATCCTGAGCCCAAAAATGTAACTTCATATGCCAATCTTCCTGTTATATAATCCTTTCAGAAACATTGTATCGTAAGGGTCTTGATGGGACATTACTTAGATGTCTAGAGGAAGAAGAGTCTAAGTTAGCTTTACACAAGGTCCACAAAGGCATTTGCGGGTCACACTCAAGTAGTTTAAACCTAGCCAAGAAAATCCTTCGCTTAGGGTATTTCTAGAAGACATTAGAAAAAGATGCTTGCCATTTTGTAAAGATATGTAGCAAATGTCAATATCACGGTGACATGATACATGCACCAGCATAGGAATTACACCCATTTGTTACACCATGGCCTTTTTACCAATGGGGATTTGACCTGATTGGGGTGATCTACCCACCTTCTTCAAATGGGCACAAATACATCATAACCACAATAGAATATTTCACTAAGTGGGTAGAAGTGGTTCCTTTGATAATGGCAACAAGCAAACAAATTTCCATGTTTATCTTAAATCACATCATTTGCCGATATGGTATTCCTCATGTCATAATAATAGATAATGGAAAACAATTCAAAAACAAGGATGTTGATGAACTTTGTGTGACATTTCATATCACGCACCACTCCTCATCAATTTATTACCCTTAGGGAAATGGGCAAGTTGAAGCCACAAATAAGAATATTTTGAAAATCTTGAAGAGGTCAGTCAATAAATCAAGAAGGGATTGGCATGTGCAAATTAATCTAGCATTGTGGGCCTATAGAACTAGCATAAGAACCCCTATGGGAGCCATGCCATTCTCATTAGTCTATGGGTCTGAAGCAGTTCTACCATTAGAGGTTGAAATACCATCTCTACGAGTGTCATTACAAGGATTGATCATAGATGAAGACTATAGAGTCGCTAGACTTCAACAATTGGAGTTACTAGAAGAACATCAAACACAAGCTTATGAGCACCTGAAAGTGTATCAAAATAGAATCTCGAGAAACTATAATAAACATATCAAACCGAGAGTCTTTTAGGTAGGAGACTTAGTGCTACAAGAGAACCCAAAGAATCAGGTTGAAAGAGAGAAGAAAGGCAAATGGGAAGCTAATTGGCTTAGCCCATTCATCATAGTATCTTCATTTGGCACAGGAACCTATAAGATGTCAAATTGTGAAGGAGAGGAACTCCAAGAACCCATCAAAAGTATTCATCTCAAAAGGTTCTACACATGAGTCAGACGAAAGAGTATAAAGAGTATCAGATGAGAGAGCATCATATTTATTGTACATAGTTCAAAAGAGATCTTGAAAATTCCAAAAAATATGGAAAAATACAAAAGATCAAAAACATTCAAATAAGATGTTGTCTTGGTGAAAACCTAGCAAATAGGCACCTTGATGATAAAAAAAGGAAAGAAAAAAAAAATACAAAAAAATTGGAAAAAGAAAAAGTGCCTTGGTGAAAACCTAGCAAATAGGCACCTTGGTAGCAAAAAAAGAGAAAAGTTTTTAAAAATAGAAAAAAGAGCTTGATCTATCCGAAGGGTGAAAACTTGGTAAAAAAGTGCCTTTTGTTCCCTTAAGTTTGTCTTTCCTAGTCACGTGTACATATTGTATTTCCAACATCCCATTTGTAAACCTTCATTGCATTTGTCATTTGTATATAGTCATAAAAAAGCTTTCAGTCACATTGTTGCATTGCCTACAGCCCTAAGTTTGTCCCATGATCACATTTATCACTTGGGGGCAAGAAAGGATTGGAATTTTGGTACCATACAGATTTAATAAGTGCTACAATCAATCATGTTAGAGAGGGATTTATCAGAACTTTAGAGAGAGTGATTTTCATGAACCTTTGATGGCTATCATTGTTCACCACTCAAGTATTTGATCCTACAACCTGATCCATGAGCCTTCATTGACTTCATTATTCAGGATTAAAAATTGACAAAAACATCTTAAAGATCAAAATGCTTTGAAATACTTTTTGAAAATCATGAAAACATGGCAAAACACTTAAAGTTTTTGATAAATTTTTTTTAGGAAATTGACTTTTTATCACATCTCTTTAGCTAATCAATGATGTTTCGACTAGATTTTCCATGATAGAGGCATGATATTTTCTTGACTTTGAGTGACTATTTTGAGGAAGATTCATCAACTTATGAGAATTCATCTAATGACATGGTCATCAAAGAACCATCGAGGACTATCTCATAAGAGGAAGGATTAACCTTTGCTTGTTTATGCAAATAGATCCCTTGGCTATTTAGATCTTCCATATCTTAATACCAAAAATCCACTTGCAACATTGAATCCGTTGACACCGGTATTCAGACTCATAGTTTGGTCATCCAACTAGTGAGGGTTGTACCAGTTTCAAAATGAGGTTACCAAATAGGAATAAAAAGTGGTATTCATATCATCATGATGTGGTCAGTGATGATTGTACTAGCTTTCCGGTCCCAAAATGCTCAATGATGAAAATTTATCCTCATGGCATTTCTTTGCTAAAAGCTGGTGACACTTAGGTTGCATTATCAAGTTAGATTAATTGCATCGCATTATCATGTTAAGTTAATTGCATTTATTTATGGTTAATTTACAAGGATAAAGGGAGGGCGCATCAATAAAGCACTTGAGTTATTCAAACATCAAAGAAATGGGGGAAGATTAAATTCAAACACTCATCATAATCCTTAATTTCAAACAACGCAAGTGAGATTATCTTTTGCATTCATGCATAGCATTAATCATTATTCATTACTCATATATCAGAAAAAAAGAAGAAGAAAAGAAGTCATGTTCCATACATCATACATTCATATAAATAAGAGTTCGCATTGCATACATCTAAATACTTGAAAAGTCATCAACAACATAGGAACATACATGTGCATTTCCATCAAATATTTTGCATCCATACATTGAAAAATAGAAAAGCATCTCATCAAAATCCATACATCATTGCATTCACTTACCTATATCATAACATAAGATAATTGCATCCATAGCATAAACTCGTAAATGCATAACACATCATAAAGTTGCATAAAAGATAATCTCATAAACAACTCATCAAGAGAATGAGGGAATAGATCATCATGTATCATCAAAAAAGTGTTCATCAAAGGATCTATTACATTAGGTATATCAAGCTACAATATCATCAAAAGGGGTACATCAAAGGTCCCAGTCAATCATAAAGCATGAAATATGAAATAGAGGACATCAATGATGGATGAGTTCATCAGTAATCAATCACGATCCCGTGGCACCTGGATCTCTACCATCTGGTGGAGGAGGAGCCTGAGAAGTGCTCACTCCATCCTATCTCAGAACAACCATGGCTGAAACAAATTGTTGCATCAAGGAAGAAACTTGAGATAATTGCCCCACAATAGTGGACATATCGATCCTCAGTAACTACATATCTTGGGCTAAGGAACCAATCGTGAGAACATCCTGTGCATCTTGCCCCTGATCCTGTGGCTGTTGAACTAGTGGAGGCATCTGTTGTGCCTGATCCTACTGAACATCATCATCCTAATGTGCCAAAGCTACTCACTATAACTGCACCAATGGATCTAAACCTCTAGGAATCTATCTAGCAACATCAATATGAGCCTGTCTCTGAGCTCTCTATTGTCTATGAGCTCTATCCTGCCTAACTGCTACTCTAGGATGACCCGTCAGGACTGCATCAACCTATATATCTCTGTCATCACTCCAACCATGTCTATCATCATGAGGATCTCTACGTCCATGTCCTCTCCTATGTCTACCACCACCACCAACAACACCACCACCATCACGTCGACCAGGAATAGGCTCTGAAGGATCAGTGAAATGAATGAACCTATTATGGGCCCACCAATCCTCATACTCATGAGACATACCGACATCTACCATACTAGCAAGCATCTCTCATCTGCACATAGTCATACCTACAATCTGATCCAAGGCAAACTCATAATCAATACAAGGCCCCCACATAGAGGTCTCTACTTGTACCCATGCATATAAAGCATTTCCTTGAGGCATACCCTGCATCTAACCATACTGTCTCAAAACTCTGTCGAAGAAGAAGCGCTCAATAGTAGTAGTAGTGCACCCAATCATCCATCGAGGGGAAAACATATAAGATAACTCATCGTCATCCTCTCTCCACTAATCACAACCAAGATAGGGATGCCACTAAACCTGATCAATATCATCTATTTGTCAACGCCAGTAGTCCAGATGACCCAAATGATGCTGAGTAACCATCCCAGTATATAGAAAAACATAAGGATATTCTCGTGGTCATCTCCTATTAGAAATGGGACTAGTAATGGGAAGATACTCCCATATCCATAATTGAAGAACAATAGCACCAGCAAATAAAGAAGAACTCTATCTATACACTACCTCATGTAAATCATGATAAAGCTGAGCAAGGATGAAAGAAACCCAATCAAAGCATCAAGGATGAGAAAGAAAATCCTCTAGTATCCTACCCCATCTAAAAGAAAAACTGTGACCTTGTCAGTTAGGAAGGAGCAAACCACCAATCAAGGCACCAAGTACGACTAACAATATCAGAAAAGAAGCAAATTGAGGCCATGTGATAGTATCCCCATCACCTATAGTGTTGTTCCCAAACACTCATTGAAAAATAGTAGAATCATAGATGGAGTCATAGTATACCAACTCTCCTCTGTAAGCGATCCGTAGTAATCGATACACATCCTCAGGCATGATCGTCATCTCTCCATATGGTAAATGAAAGGTGTTGTGGTCAGAGTGCCATTGCTCTACCACTGCAGTAAGTAACCCATGGTTCAGTTGAAACTATGGGAGATCAAGTAGGAAACTCAAACCACATTTCTCAACCACGCGATACTCAGCTATAGTCAATGCCTAACCTAAATCAATAACCCATGATGCAACTGAATGGATATATAAGGTAGGAAAGTGAGCCTGTTGGCAAAGAAAATGAATCATATTAGTATATCATATCAAGGAATTATCTCAAGTCAATCTTATCAATAGTATCAAGTAATCACACTTAGTATCATTTGTTCATGTCTCTATATCCTAAGAATGAACTAAGTAGTATCAAAATCATATCAGTTTTCACACTAATTGATTTATCCTATCAATAACTATCCTCATCAGATTGACAAATCATATTCTATGGTACCATTATCCTGATATCCTAAACCAATTGTTTTTTTAAAAGCAATAGACCTAACCTAATCATTCGCACCTATCATCAAAAGTTATCAAAATCATCATCAAATGCAATCAAGTATAAGTGACAATTTTTCAAAAATAGCAGCAGGTGTGATTTTACCTATGTCAGGTGACATTTTACCCCAGGTGATAATGAAAACAAGCAAAGTGACACTATTTTGGTGTTAGGCAATAGTTAACTTGATACGTGACAGTGAATCATGTTACGTGACAGAGAATGTTAGCTTAGGTGACAGTAAAATAGCTAGGGTTTTCATACGCGACAGCTTACAGGAAAAGGGGCATTTTAACCTAGCTTTAGGCATGAATATATTGTTCCTAGGTGAGAATGAAAGTTTCTTAAGCGGTATTAAAACACATGGAAGTGGGAGAGAAAAGCATGGAGGTGATAGTTAAACATTCTAGGCGACATTCAATTAATCCTTGGTGAGATTTTGCACATTGCACACAATGATGAAACATGGAAAATGTAATAAATGCTAATAAATGCACCATAAATGTAAAGATGGAGTTGGGAATCACTTACCAGAGGTCCATACTCAAGTGGCCTCGCATATCTTCGACACCTCTTGAATCTATGCTCACAAATCGACACAACCATCTCGAAATTCACCAGAGAATCAGAGCAAAATTACCAAAGATGAAAAGTAAAAATGAATAGTAAAACAAGGTTTATCAACCTATTTAAGGTATTTTGACCTAATTTTAGAGGTGAAAATGGACGTGGACCTATATTGAATAATCAAAATAAATGGGGCATATTTTTAAATCATGACAGATAATCAAATTTTTAGAAATGAAAACATATTCGAGAAATCAAACATCATCAAATTTTTCAAATCAAGAAATTCATATGTTTTAATTTATGAGGGGGCATCAGGGTATCAAAAGGAAGTCGCACTCAAACATCATGGAATCAGTGGGGCATCATAAATTTTTTTTGTATCATTAGAAGCAACAATCAATCAGTATCAGAGGCATAGTAGTGAACTAGCAATCAGGACTCATATGAATCTTTGAATTAATGTTCTTCGTACATCAATTCAAAGAGGGGCATTTGTAGACACACAAAATTGGACAAGTGCTTTTAAAATGGTAAAAATCAATAAATGGCTCAAAAATCAATAAAATCATTAAAGGGATTAAATCAAGTAAAAATGGACATAATTAAATAAAGAGGAACAAAATCAATTAAAGAAAAGGAGAAATTAAATAATGATATTAAATAATTAAATCAAAGCTTAAAGGGGCCAAAAACAATATATAATTGAGTTTAATAAATTAAATTGTATAGTTGTTCTAATCAAAAATCAAAATGAACCTATTACCCATACATGGCTAAATTTAATTAATTAATTGAATTTAATAAATCCTATTTTCTTTCAACAAAGTGATTGACCAATAAGAATTGAGGACAAAAACACACAAATCACTCAAACATTTAAATTGTCCAAAGCTTTGAAACCATTTAAAGGCTTGTCCCCTCATTTACTATAAATATAAGGCATTTTGGAGAGCATTTCCATCTTAGAATTTCATTTGCAAAGCATTGTTACTATAGGCAATTGAAAGCATTCTAAGAGCATTTTGAGCATTTTAGCATAATAATTGTGTCAATTTGAGCTAGATTAAGCATAATAGAAGCCTATAGCATCATAATTATCATTTTAGAGGTGTCACTAGTGAGGATCTAAGCTGAGAGCTTCATTTACCACTTCTTTCTAGAGAACCATGAGATGTTATAGATTATAGTTTCATTTTAAATTAGATTTGCATTTTATTTTCTTTAAATTGATGCTATTAGATCTTAATTTCATGAAGGTGATATCCATCATCACATAGGTGAAACTCCAGAGCTTGATGAATCCATGTTGACGAAATTAGAAAGTATTCTTACTCAGACTCAATTGTATTCAGAGTTCCTACTTGAGAAGATGGATGAAATCACTGTGAGTGCAAGAGCAAATGGAAATGCAAAATCAACTCGAGGAAGGAAGATAGGAAGATCAAAAAGAGTTGTTGTTGTGGCCCAGAAGAAAGCAAGAGTGGCAATAGAGGCCATGCTCACAAATCGTGAGAAAAATGGACTTGATGAGAGCTCTGATATTTTACTGGATGAAGAGAGCCTATGGAAAGAGAAAATGGAACTCATACCTCTGATGATTGGAGGAAGGCTAAATTTTTTTAGGATAGGTTATCCTATACCCAGGAGCCAGTCTACAAACATCCTTCAGAACAGAGAGAATCAACACAAAAAACTATATTGAAATGAGCTAATGAGATATTGAGGTGTGAGGTGTGTTTACAAGGTATAAAGGCTCTACTTAAATAGCCAAGAGCAGATAGGTAGAGTGGACAAGGTTGAGACAAGTGTCTCAACCTTGAGGAAGTAGAGTTCTGATAGAATTCTACAATATCCTCTCAAGATGAGTAAGAGTCCAAATAGGACTCAATGATATCCATCTACCTAATAAATGTATTCACCTAAGTAAACTTAATTAAAGAGTAAAGAGTAAGATTATTTACTCCAACACCCCCCCTTAAGTGTCACTTAGGGAGTAAAACAATGTAGTAGAATATCTTTATGGGTCTTGGAAACAAGGCCATGTTAGGTACCCATGTACAACTACAAAGAAATCTCTCATAACTAGAGAAAAGGAGAAAACCCAATGGGAGAAAACTCCTCTCCAAAAGAGAGAACAAGAAGGTCTAAGAAGCCTTCAAAAAGATATGTCCTAAAATCATGAATGTGAACACCACTGAAGCATAAAGAATCTATAGACAAATGTTGATGAGTGATCTGGTGCTATATCTGATGATATCCTCTGAAGAAGATGATGATCAAGAAGACAACAATCTATATGAGTGCTCCAATTGGCACTTCTCAAACATTGATTAGATATCAAAAATGGCATTAGCATCTGTCAATCGAAGATACAGATGACACATGAATCTGCATGAGTGATCTTCACTACACAACCAATGATGTTGTTTGAGTGATACCATTATCACTTCTCAACTTTTTTGAAAATGCAAGTGCAATAGTCTTTAAGGAATCCAAGAGTGTTTCAAAACACTTCAAGTGAAACCAAGGAACTTCCATTGAAAAGGAATGCAAGAGTGTCTCAGTACACTTCAAGTGAAACCAAGGAAGTATTAGCATGAACATGAACAATAAGATAACCCCCCCATAATGCTGACTTGGGTGAGGCTTGATAGATCCATGAGAATGATGTGTCACCATGCTATGCAGAAGGGACCAAAAGTATCTGCTACTGAGAAAAGGGTGTGTGCGGTTAAACTACACACTCGCATGAGGCAAGAATATCAATGATTTTTTTGTTGTCATGGAGGAACTCTCACTTTGACAAAGCTGTGATTAGCAAATGATGGATCTACACAACCCCCCATAGCACTTTATAATTCAGTGTGAGTACAAATAGTTTAATGGCACATCATGTGTGCAAAATCCCCAAAATTCATGGATGGATACTAGATCTAAGGTGTCTACAATAGTACTTGCATAGGATGCTCAACTGATCCAAAGGAAAAATCAAGCAAAAACTTGAAAATAAATTTCACCAAGGAAGTGCATGAAATCACCTTTGTGACAATGCTCACCTAATAGGGTTGAAAGGTGAAAGAAATGGCCCACCCCTCTCAAGTACTCGGGGGCATAGGTTTGGTCCTCCATGGGACCATCAGCTCAGCATGTCATAAAAGAGTGCCCCTCCCAGATGGAGAGGGCCAAAAAAGAGCTGAGTAGGTAGTTGGGTTTGATGGTGACTCTGCATGCCAACCCCCATAACCACCAAGAAATTATAGTCATTGACCACTTGAAGTGGACAATAGGAATTGAAATACAAGCCATTGAAGGCATAGGCAAAACATTTCCCGACATGATGTTCTTGTGAAGCATAATTTACACTCTTCATTGCACAATTTGACCAGAAAGGCACTCATGATGCTGCAACAAGAGATGAGAACATGTGCATTGAAGAAGAGCCATAGGCTTGCTAAAAAGAAAGTGTAGTCAAATCATCATAGACCAAAGAGCGCTGATAAAGATGTCGACCAGAATATGAAAGGCATCATGCACTAATATTAGTGCAAGCTCCAAATTATTAACGCCTCCACCATGTCGAATGCACTGAGCACTATGAAGGTCATGCCCAGGCTATGACTAACAGTTGTGATACTAACAATTTCAGCCTTGTAAATCTCCAATAGCTACCTAATTTTTGCAAGGGCCTCTTGAAAAACTAGCCACAAAGACCAAGAGCATCACATGGGCAATGACACAAATCTCATGAAGGATCGAGCCAATTCATATTATTGATTGCATGGGCCCTCAATCAATGAGCCAATTCATTGGATGGGCCCTCCATTTCTATAATCAATGTTGTTGCCAAAAAATTTAGAGGCACTAAGACCATTTGAATAGCAGATTCAACTTGATGCATAATTGCGCAATCAGTTGGTGTTCCACACTCACCGAACCATGGATACAGTTGGGAAGTAGCCAAAGCATTTCAGGCTCCTTGAATGCAAATGGCCTCCACTATAATCAAGAGAAATGTAGGCCCTCCAATGGCATCCCTAATACAGCCACAGGTTTGATGTACAAGAACCTTTTCCAAGCTTAACTTGACATTTTCTTTGCAGCCACTTCACTCTCGGCCACATTACCCTAGATATCATTGTCACAAAGATAGGATGGCCCTCTAAGGGAGACGAGGATGAAACTGACATCAGAATGGAGAATGCACCTCCAAAAGAGGTGACATACAACATCAACCTGGTAAAGTTGATTGATTGTACCTAGGTTGTAATGCTAGTTTGCATTTGATCACTCCAACTTCTCATGAATAGAAGAAAAAGCATGCAAACCACTTTTGCCTTGCCATGATGGGGTCACTAATGGGATTTCAGCTTGGTGTGAATGGGATTTCTTAGCCCGAATGAGGTTTTTAGCCTAGTGGGAGAGTGCTTGCATTGATTTTATTTGCATCATTTTGGTTTGTTTTTTATGTTTCATACCCACCCAAACAATATTGATCAGCCCATGACATTTTATTTGTATTTAATTTTTTATATACCCACCCAAATATTTATTGATCATATGATAATTATTAATTATTTAACTAAGTAAATAATATAGTTCACAATATTTAATTGATTAGGATAATGTTTAAATCAACATATTTACTATTTTTATTTCGAATAGTCTTGTGAACTATATTAAATAATTAGGATATCCTAATTAAATATTATTGTGAACGATATAATATACTTATCTTGTGTTTCATTCACTCTCATGAGAGATGGATTGGTGTGAACCACTACTCATGAAACATGGGTTAATGAGTGCTAAGCGTTCCATTCATTCTCATGAGAGATGGGTTCGTGTGAACCACTACTCATGAATCATGGGTCAATGAGTTTGACTCAAAAAACTACACAATTAAATCCTGATAGCAATATCACAATTTGACTTGCTGTGGAAAATATCTCCTACTTATGGGTTAATGAGTTTGACTAAAAAAACTATACAATTGAATTCTGATAGAAATAACACTATATAAGAATAATTAGGAGAATAAATTAATTATTTTGGAAAATTAGAGAGTTACACTATTGGAGAAATACTTTTGGAGAGTTACACTATCGTGTATATAGCATCTAAAATCTCTCATTTATTGTAATTATTAATTAATTAAAAAATAATATATTTATTATATTTTAATTTTTAATTAATTAATTTTATTTCTTAATTAATTAATAATTACAATAAATGATATATTAATTTGGGTGTTCAATAGATGTTGTCGAGTGTTATGGCCCATGTTTAAGTACTCATATTTTTCTTATCCAACTTCCAAATTATTAGTGTTAAATTAAAGAAATAAAAAAATGATAACTAAAAGTATATTAATAAACTTTACGTGCAATATCAATAGTCGTTCACACATATTGTATTAATTGGATTTTTGAAACTTCAATTGAAAGAGTTGTGCAAATTGATTGGTACTCATAGTTCACATGACTACCAAGACATTTGTGCATAAGTATTAGCAAATTTTGAGGTGGTTTTAGTGCATGGTTATATTTGTGGCTCCTTTAAGTAGGTTTCAAACAACACTTTAAAATGACCACTTAATTATTTACCCTTGTGTGCATAATAGATCTCGCAGTGTGTGTCACTACTACCCAAAAGCCATAACAATAGATATACATAGTAAAATCGCAAACGAAGACAACCAAAAAAAGATCACCAAAAAAAGATCATCATAATCCTATGTAATGTTTAGGATGTGTTCAAAACGCTATTCTTATTTTTGCATTACATATACTCTTTCTAATCTTGTTCAAATTTCTCCACCAAATTTAAAGAAAGGGTATAGATATGACAATAACAATTACTCATGCTACTACTATATTTCTAAATAAATTTTTAATCTCCTAAACCATCCCGCTTGCACTTGGCAGGAACTATGTTGCAATGCAGCTCTTGTTGATGTAAGGACTGTTATTATTGATAAGTACTTCCCATTGTGACATTTGAATTCAAGAAATTGACAAACAAATTTTCATTTAAAATGAAAGCCAAGTTTCAAAGCTATCAATGGGTGAGCCAAACAAAAAGATGTATCCACCTTATGTTCTACAGAAAGTTCAAATACAAGTGGGCATTGAGCACCAGTGCAAGTGAGTGTGTCAAATTAGTAAAGATTGTCTGTAAGTTACAACAAAAGCCACCAAACTAATTGTTAGAGGATTTCATTTCATTCATTTTCTATAAAATAGTACTATATTATGATAGATGATGTACAGATAAAAAAATGGTAGAATGGGAGAATGAGCTGAAGCCACGCAAACTAGTTGCAGCATAGGCTAAATCAATCTATCTTATCACATGCAAAACTTCTATTGATCTCATATAGAGCTCAAATTATGTACAAATAAGGTTGGATCTAATCATGAGGAGGGCCATTGAGAAGAAAGGGAATTTTGCCAAATTTTGGGCATTGTAGAATTCTAGGATGAATCAACACACTAGCTAATTGGGATCACTCGAATAGATGGATGGGATGGAGAAAGAAACAAGAACCTAGTTGTCCTATCTTATAGAACAACCCTGATGTCACCGGGGTGGGTTGTGTCCTACGAAGCCCTAGCCGGTCTTAGATGATATGTTCTATCAAGTCGTATCCTTATCTGTCCATGTCCCAAATCAATTTCAAAACAAACTAAATAATAAACAAGTTTTTATTAATATAAACTCCTGAGGGGGCTCGATGGGAATTTTGCCCGATTTTGGCATTGTAGAGTTTTAGAGTTATAGATGTATTGAAAGGGTTTGCAATCTGTAAATGCTTAATTTTGGGCATTTACTTACGAATGGATTAAAGAGGTTTACATGGTGCAAACTATAACACCTCAAAAATGGGCTATAGGTTCATTAACCTCCTATATCGACACATCGAATGAAATCGACATCAAAGTCCTAACCTAAGGCACATCTGAACATTATCGAATCTTAATTGATTATGCTAAATTTTGCATCGAGGAATATTACTAGTAATATTCCTATTTTATTATAATTATCTTTAATTTAATGATTATTTGGCGATAAATCATATTTATCCTAAAGTTGATTAATTGAATATGATGAATATTTAATTAATTAATTTAATTCTACCACTTAATTATTTAATTAAATTTAATTATATTTATTCCTAATTATTATTATTTAAATTTGACAATAAATCAAAATTTCTAACATTAATTGATTAAATTCTTATTTAATTAATTAAAGCAAGTTGTCATATTTAATGATATTATTTTTGAATAAAAATTTGATTTTAATAATTGATTAACCAATAAATCAATTGTTATTTTTAATTATAAAAAATAGTTAAGTTGAGAATAAATCACTTTATTTTAAAATTAATTCATATTAAATCATGCACAATCAAAAAAGCAGGCAACTAGAAATTAACAATCGATTTTAAAATTGAAACTCAAAATCTGATGATGAGTTGAAAAAAAAAGAGAGAACTAAAGCTCTATTTTGAGATAAAAACTGCTTTTGCATGATTTTATGAATTATTTATTCTGAATTTCTTGTTAACTCAAAAATCAACCTGAGTTTATCAAGAGTGATTTATGGCTTTTTTTTTCAATGCATCCTCAAAACCTTGGATTTTTATAAAATCAAGGTTCAGCTCTTCACAAATCATCCACAGAATCCATAGAATCCACAAAATACATAGAATTTGCACAATTACTCTAGCAAATCGACATCTTAAGAATTGAAGCTTCTTGTGAATCAACATTTTTTGTGAGATCAATCTTGTTTTCAATTCATTTTAGTTTTATTTCATATCATTGTTAGATCAATTTTCATATAGAATAGATTCATATCAAATTTCTCATTCTTATTGCATAGAAAACCCAAAAATCTAGATTAATTTGCATTCATTACTTCATTGCTATCTTGCATTCAAATCCTTCATTTAGGTTTTGTCAATCTCACTGATCTCGGTTCAATCTGAGAAGATCATACTCGCACCTACTAGAAGGCAGTAAATCGCATGGTTAGTTTAGTTTTTCATTTATTGCACGATTTCAATTCTAACTAACCTCTAATATTTTATTGAAGTGTTGTGTCTACATCTAGGTACAAAATTCACACACACATTTTTGGCACCCACCGTGGGGCAACTCACCTTTACATGCTGATTTTGGTTATTTCTTTGGAGCTAACTCCCTTGTACAGATTTACTTGGAGACTAAAACCCTAAATTTTCAAAGATTTAATTTTATCTCCCAAACAGCTTGGATTTTTGGTCTAAAATTGTTTTTGTAGGTTGGAGACATATCAGGGAAGCTTCGATAAAAAAATTAGAATTTTTTGAGATGTTTTGAATTTTTAATAATTTTTTTTCAATTTTTCATAAATAATTCATTTTTGGCATAAATCATCATATTTTTCAAAAAAAATTATATTTTCGGAAAGCTCTTCAAATTCTACAGGTAGTCCATTCTTTGTGTTTTAAATTTGGATGCAATATAATAGCTCAAATACTCAATTTACAAAAACTGGTTTGTTTTGGTAAAATAGGTCTCTAGAACACAAATGAAGAGATTTTTCTAAAAATTTTACATTTTTTAAAATCTCTCTATTTTTTAGTGGGGGTATCTATTTTTCATTTCTACTTTTGTGGCCAAAATCATATCAAAAAAATTAGATCTTGTTGACTAGGTCAAATGCAACAAAATAAAATAAAATTTGTGATGGGTATGCACTTATTTTTCATATGATTCAATGCATGATATGAGTTGTCATTTGGATTATTTCCTGGTTATTATTTCTCCTAACAATTGGTTTTTAGATCTAACCCCAGGGTTTGCACAAGTTGAATATACCTTGCATATCTTGTTTGCTTGTTTGCTTGTTTGCTTGTTGGAGAGTTCGTGGCTTGCTTGCATGAAAAAGCTCAACAAAAATTGCTAAAATAGGTAAAATCTACTAAGCACATTGTGAGGAACTCAGTTATTCTATTACATCTAATAACACTTCATTTTGGGACATAAAACAAACTCTCTTATGTCAAGCTTGTGTGACTTTTCTTGCTTTCATATCACAAACCTCATTTTGGGCTCTAAAAAAATGAACATAGATTTTCTTTCAGCATCTTTGTTACACATAGTAAATAGGCCCTATGAACACTATTCGTGGCTCTTGAGAGAGTGAGTTTCCAGTGAAACTCTTCTCAACAAAGGAACCCTTGTAGGTAGGGAGGATATTGAGAGAGTCTCATGTTCCACTAGATCTGTGTGTCTTCAACTTTTGATCGAGGCATTCTCTCTCTAGAGAGGTTGATAGATCATAAGGGGTTGATGTCATAGATCTTTGTGAGATAATCTTGGTCTTAGCGTGTTAGATTAATCTATCTACTTTGTTTGCGTTAAAAGTGAAAAGGCTAGGGGATTATGCTCTACTTCTTTTTTGGATAGTACCAGAAACTTAAATCTTTGAATCTAGAACTAGTCTCCATGTGGTATATCTTGTGAGTCACCTTTAGAGAGGGTTAACCATAGTGGACATTCTCTTAATTGGGTTAACCATATTGATGGAACCTCAAGCGGTAATAGCCATTTTCACTGTGGTAGTGACAACCCCTATATAAATGTCCTATTGGAAGAAATCTCCATAGTTGTGGTCTCTTGTTGGGCTGTCAAATCTCCTTAGTAGATCCAGAAGATTAAGTTCTTGGACTGTGTCAAAACCTCGGTGCACCTAGATTGGATTTCGCCCTCTTGGATCATAAAAGTTGCAGAGTCAAACCATTACTAAAAAACCTAGTGAGGCCAAATTTTTATTTTCTAGGAATATGTGCGTTATTGCAAAACTTTTCAAAACATACACAATTAGCACTTCTAAGGATTAGCACAAATAAGTCACTTGATTGTTCATGGGAAAGGTTTCTTTTTCCCTTGTTCATTGTCTTCAGACATGCTTGAAATCACTTGCTTGCTATTTTGCGTGCTTGCTTATCTATCTGGTAACTGAAAATGAACAAATCTATTACAATCCTCAAATTTGGACATTGAAATTTGCAAACAATCTGAAATTGAAAACCCAAAATTTGCCAAAATTCAAGTAAAACACCTTTCTAGAGTCAACAGTCATTTTGTAAAGTTAGAAAGTCGTACGACTTAGGCTATTGTCATTTCAGAACCCCAAGATTATCGTATGATATCAGGTAGTTTGTTGTACGAGTTTTGTTGCCAGTCAATTTCAAAAAGTCAAAATTCCTGCTATCAACTATCATGTGAGTTTTGCAATAGTTGTATGAATTTTTCAATTGTCATTTCATGCTATACCCACTTTCATATGAGCTTGCAGAGAGTCGTTTGAGAAATTTCAAAAAGTTGTCAGAACTATCAGAGACTTGATTGTTTCAACCTATTTCCAGAGTTTGTCAAGAAAATCACTGTGTCAGGAACAAAGCAGCAAATACTAAGAATCCAATCATTTTCCTAAAGTGGCCTTTTGAATCTAATTTGGCCTTCTATTTAATCGATTTGAGTCTTTATCATCTTGTGTCAAAACCTTGTCATAACTATCAATCTTCAATCAATCATCAAAATGGCTAAGTGTTGCGAACTCGTGTCTGCTATCTTTTGGGAATCTACCCACACATCCAGGCATAGTCTCCTTCATTTATGTCTAATCCAAGCTTCAATCAATCAAACCTTGACAAGGTTGTCATTTGATCTTCTTGAATCAGATCTTTCTTCAGTTGTCTTCATCATATTCTTTTTTTTCACCCAGGGTTAATGGTGGAAACTAGAGCTTCCTCACATACGAAATCAGGAGAAGCATCTCATACCTTACCTGTAACCGCTACCAGGGGTTCAAATCTTGAGCAACTCTACAACTCTGATCTTTATGAAGATGATGGTCTTGGCAATATTCGATTAAAAATTGGTTACATACCCCCTCCTCCATCAATTCAAGGAGTCAATCAACAAACTCTACATCAAGCTATTCCAGGGAGTCCTAAAACTCCTAACATGTCTCAAAGAATCAATACACATGAGGAAGAAATTCTAATCACCGCTATGATGAAACAAATGCACACTATGCAAGTCAAACTTAACAAACTTGAGAAACAAAAGGAACCTAAAGAGTTCTCCATGGAAGCTCTATGCCCTTTTCCATTTGATAAAGACTTGTACATGTCACCATGCCCTTGGACAAAATATGAGCAACATGATAATCCTTTTGATACTTCTTCCACAAAGAGTGACACACCCATCTTTGAAGACTATGATGACTATGATGAGGGACAATATAGTGATACCTATGACACCTCTGTTCCGAAGAGTCCTCCTCACCATGTGCTTGTGCTTACTAGAAATGGGATGTCACATTGGATAGATCATGATGGTGATCCATATGATTCTAATTTTGAAAGAGACTTTGATGATTTATGTGAACAATACCTATATGATACATCTACTTCTATTGAGGAAGAGAAAGCTTACTGAGCTGATTATAAATGTGCATACTATAAGGATCTCTACTGTAAGAATTCTCATGCTGAAAATAAAGATTACACTCTCAAGAAAGATCATGTTAGTGTTGAACCTTTGTCTTGTGATGCTTCCCTTCCATCCCCTACTTCCTCCAATACCCATACATTTCCTAAAGCTTCCAAGCCTATCAAATCTTTTACAAGTCCTTCATCCACCAAAGGTCGTAATACTTTTCATGTGGTTTCCTATAGTTATCCTCAAGGGCTACCTCTCAAAGAAGCTCAAGCTAATCTTCACTTGGCTGCAAATACTTTCAATAATGCTAAACCCAAAGAGCCTAAGCCTTTATATGCTATAATGCCTACTCCAACTAGTCCTTCCCCATCTCTTCCAAAGTCTTATATACAATTGTAGCATGATCCCTTGTCCTTAGAAGTAGCTCCATGTCAAGAGGACTCTAAAAATGATAAAGAAAAAAATATATAGAAAGATCAAGATCAAGAACCCTCCATGTCATCCAATTCTTTTCATGATGTCTCTCATCTACTTCATGGTTCTTTTGATCCTTTACACCCTTTCTCATTCATTCCACCATGTCTTAAGTCTTCTCCTAAGCAAGATCAAGCTACTACCCACACCATTGAGCTTATTGACAATCAAAATAACCTTACCCCACTTCCACTTTCCAAAGATGATACTTCTATTAAGGTTGGTAAAAATGGTGTTGTTATTTCCAATGTTAAGCCTATTGAAAATCAAGAGAAAAATTATGTGCTTATGCTATCCAAAGATCCTTGTCAAGATCAAAGTCTTCCATCTTCTTATTCTACCACTCCATGTTCGTTTCCACTTTCTACTCTTCTTAAGTCTTTGCAAGCTTTAAAAAATACAATCAAAGAAGGTGCTCATATTCAAGATGTCCATGATTCTATTAAAAATCCTAATGCTCATTCTAAAGGTGTTGATGTCCTTGGTTGTCATATAAATGTTGATGAACTTGTTAATTATCCTTTTGCATCTTTCACTTCCATCCTTGGACCTCTTCCACCACTACTAAGAGCTTAATGTCTACCTTCCATCTTGGGTCCTTATGTCCCTTCACTTTCCCCTCCTAACTCTCCTAATTCACCATCCATCTTGGGTCCTCACATCCATCCATCTCCTATCTTTCCTCAAGATCAACATAGATTCATAACCTTGAATCCTATTCATCCACCCACCCATCTAAACCAGTCATATCTTCCTTCTTCTTCCACAAGTCCCAAGTCTTTTCGAAGTAACTTGAATGTTCAATACAAGAAAAAGAAGCAATAAAAGAATCCATCAAAAAGAGAAGATCACTATGTTTCCTCTAATCGACATGGAGGCATAAAGTCAAAAGAGATATCTAAGAAAAAAACTACAAGACAAGTATGGGTTCCAAAATTCATCATTAAAGATATTCTCTCTAGATCATCAAAAAGAAATGAAAAGCCTACGGCTATATGGATTCCAAAGTCTCTTTTGAAAGAGTCTAGTGTTGAGCAAAAAGTGAAGTTGACATTCAAGCTTCCAAAGACTTCCACTTCATCTTCTTCCAAAAACATTCTTTCATTCCATGCACCTAAACCACAACCTCTACTATCCATTCGCCATATTCCTTCATGTATTCCTTCATTCACATTTCCTCCATCCTCCCACCACCCTTCAAAGTGTGTGTTTATGTTGATCTTGTCTTCCTTTCCATCTATCATTTCACAATCCTTCCATTCATTATCCTTCTACCTTCTATCCTTTTTCCTCATTTTCTTATTCCTCCTATCTTCCAACCTCACTTGTTTTACATAAAACCTTATCCTCTATTTTTCTCTTCCATCTTCCTTTCCCTCTTAGCATCTTTGAGCATATAATTTTGAATCCTTGGTGTATCATGGTTTACCCTTTCAAGGAGCACTATCTAAAAAAGCTTGCCTTCTTCAAAAAAAAAAAAAAAGGAAAAAAGAAAAAAAAAAATAATTGAAAATGTGCCTTGGTGAAAACTTGGAAACAAGCACCTTGGTAGCAAAAGTAAAGAGAAATAAATTCATCCTATGGTGATAACCACTCCCTTGTGGCACCTTGGATAAGTACCGTGATGAAAACCTAGCAATCAGACATCATGCATAGTTCTTCTACATATTTCCTCCATTCCATCTTCTCTCTTTGATCTTGACAATGTTGATCTATACACGAACATTTAGCTATCTTGTGAGCTATCCTACGATAATATTTCTTTCATTCCCTTCCTGTTTAGCCTTCATATTTATTTTCCTCCATTCATTCTAGCCTTTCACTATCATTTTCCCCTTTGGTCTTGATCTAAAAAAAATAAAGAAAGAAAGAATAAAACGCAGTGCTATGAAGCCTCTTGACATGTCTACTCTTTTGGACTACGTCCTTTCCTTCTTTGGCATTACACTTTTGTGACTTATCCTATGCTGGCCTTTCATTGCTTATCCAAATGCGCTTTACATGACAATTTTTCCCTAGCTTGGGTACCCTTGAGGAGTTTTCCCTTTAGGATTTCTTCCCTTCATTATCCTTCATTCTCTTATCTTCCATCTCTTCCACTAGCTTGCTAATCCCTCTTGTTCTCCACCTTGCTAGACATTCGGACTGCACGATATGATCTTTCTTGGGAGTTTACAATGGAAAAAGATGCTATCAAGTATACCAAGTATCAGAACAAGTATCAGAACCAGTATCAAAACTAGTATCCAAACCAGTATCAGAACAAGTATCAGAACTAGTATCAAAACTAGTATTAGAATGAGTATCAGAACACCCATTGGGGATACACCTTTTCCTTTAGTTTATGGGTCTGAAGTGGTACTACCTATTGAGGTTGAAATCCCATCACTAAGAATCAGAATACATGGTCTAGTAAGTGATGATGAATACAGAGTGTCTAGGTTGCAAGAACTTGAACTACTAGATGAGCGTAGACAAGAAGTGTATGATCATCTCAAAGTATATCAGAAGAGAATGTCTAGAGGTTACAACAAGAAAGTCAGACACAGAGAATTTTAGGTTGGAAATCTAGTCTTGAGAGAGAATCCTAAAAATCAATCACATCAAGAACACAAGAGAAAGTTTGAACCCAACTAGCTGGGTCCCTTTGTTACCACTACTACTTTTGGCTCAGGTGCTTATCAACTCTCAATGACTAAAGGAGAACAGCTCCAAGAACCAATAAACATTCTCCATCTGAAGAAATTCTATGCCTAAGGCATTTAGTCTATGGTAAAATGTCCTGAAAAATCTTAAAAATTAGAAAAAGTCTTGAAAAAATGAACATCTTGGTGAAAACCTAGCAATAGGCACCTTGATGATTCACAAAAAAAATCAAAACATATCAAAAAAATTAAAAAAATGAAAAATAAAAAGAAATGAGAAAAATTAAAAGTGCCTTGGTGAAAACCTAGAAACAGGCGCCTTGGTAGCAAAAATAGAATCTCTACCAAGACAGTGAAAACCCAGCAAACGGGTGCCACTTGTTTCAAAATGCTCCATCTATCAGTGCAATCTTGGTCTTTCCCATCTTTCAGTCTTGCTTTAGTTTGTACATATCTCCCGATTTGTTTTTGCATTTCTAGTTTTCAATAAGTCAGTCTATACACCAATCAGCTCAAGTGTCTGTATCCTATCAAAGTTCAAACTTGGGGGTAATCAATGTCATATCCTATGACCTCCAATGTATCTTAGGCATATCATATCTAGTTAGAGTCCTTTGAAGCTTCATTTGAGTCAGTCAGTCAGTCTCGTCTCCAGAAAGGATTTTGCATCAACATCAAACTGAAAACTGAAAACTGAAAATAATCTATGCTTTTTACATTCTTTTATCTCCTTGTATGCTTACTGATTCGCATTGAGATTTTTTGCACATTATGTCCCTTCAAGCTCTTCAATGATGTCCTTTATAGGATTTAGAGAGTGATGACTGGGAGCATAATCTTTTCTTTGTCTTCTGCTTGTATGTGAAAATCTAACAACTTTGAAAATTTTGGATTGAAATGGTGTCCATCTGTAAGAGCCTCTATCTCAAAATTGGATGGTCATGCATACCTCGACCATTGATACCCAAAAAATTCAAGGAAGTTTTATCTAACTGTTATCTTTTTTAGTGAGTTCTTTCTCCTATTGTGAAACATGATCTTACCTAAGGATGTAAACGATAAAGGGTCACTACGGGTAATTCACACTAGATTTTGAATGACCTCTTGACTGCTTGATGTGTTTGTACTGCAAGGCATATTCAGGTCATCATGACGTTTATGTTTTGATGCTTATACAAATTGCTATATCAAAATGGACATGATATTCAGGTCATCCTGATGTTTATGCTTTGATACTTATATCTAATCTGACATTCCAAAAACATAATCAATATTCATATGTCCATGTTTTCATAATCAGTGGGTGTTGTATTGATTCTTGCGAATACAAGTTGATATTCATATGTCTATGGTTTCATAACTAGTGGGCATTATATTGATTTATCCGATTACCTAAAAATTCAATGATGAGAATGATCGACACATGATCAATGACTAGGTCCTAGGTCTTAGGTTGCATTTCATTCTACATGTCTCTTTGCATTTTGCATGTTTGCATGATCTCACAATGGTTAAATGAACTTCACTACTTAAACAATTCTTCAAATATCTCTTCAAATCTAACAAGAGCTGAATCTCACACGAAGGTTCCTCCAATGAAATAGCAAGTAGAATCTTTTTTTGGGATCAAAATCAAAATCTGAGATCATTCATATTATTAACTACTTGCATAATCGACCTTCAATCATCACAGGAATCCAAGATTCAACTTAACTGATTATCTTACATTAAACTATCAAAATTTCAACTTGGTCAACCATGGTCAAACTTAGTCAAACTTGATCTTCTGGACCTCCAAATGATGCAGAATGCATTTTCAAATGTGTTTAACCACTTCTTAAATCAATTAACATGCTTCTAACCTATCAACGTTGACTTTTCTTGTCAGATTTCAATTTTAATCCTAAAGGGGGCATGGTATTGCATATCATTCAAAGTCTGTAATTTAAAGCTGAAATCAAATCTTTCCTCAGTAATCAAGACAACAACCACGTCTAGTTGCTAATTCATTAAAAGACCTCATTGCTCAGGGCAAATCAATCATCACTCGGGGCATATCAGATTCATCGAGATCCATATCAATCTAGTATTCTCTTAATCTTGTAAATTGTATCAATTTTGTAACTATTGGTTCAATTGTGTTATTTCCTTGGTTCTTCAGAAACTGAAGGGTTCGGATGTGATACCAATGTGATTCAATATAAGGATAATTGGGTTTGGAATCGGTCACTCACTTCTTTGCAATCATAAGGTTTGGAATCAGGTGTTTTGATACTTTTTTGCAATCATTGGTTCATTTGTTGTTATAGTTAACATTATCTTTGGTCATTCAAGACCTATTATCTTCATATCAAATCTTTCAATCAGTTTATGTTTCATATAAATTATCAATTTTAAACATCAGTTTCAACATCATACACAAATTGTCTTTGAACCACTACGCTTCGCACAACAATTCAAAGAGGGGCAAAATGTAATACCCCAAAAATAGGTTGTAGGTTCATTAACCTCCTATATCGACACATTGAACAAAATCGATATCAAAGTTCTAACCTAAGGCACATCTAAACATTATCGAATCTTAATTGATTATGCTAAATTCTGCATCGAGGAATATTCCTAGTAATATTCCTATTTTATTATAATTATCTTTAATTTAATGATTATTTAGCGATAAATCATATTTATCCTAAAGTTGATTAATTGAATATGATGAATATTTAATTAATTAATTTAATTCTACTACTTAATTATTTAATTAAATTTAATTAAATTTATTCCTAATTATTATTATTTAAATTTGACAATAAATCAAAATTCCTATCATTAATTGATTAAATTTTTATTTAATTAATTAAAGCAAGTTGTCATATTTAATGATATTATTTTTGAATAAAAGTTTGATTTTAATAATTGATTAACCAACAAATCAATTGTTATTTTTAATTCTAAAAAATAGTTAAGTTGAGAATAAATCACTTTATTTTAAAATTAATTCATATTAAATCATGCACAATCAGAAAAGCAAGCAACTAGAAATTAACAATCAATTTTAAAATTGAAACTCAAAATCTGATGATGAGTTGAAAAAAACAAAAAAGAGAACTAAAGCTCTATTTTGAGATAAAAACTACTTTTTCATGATTTTATGAATTATTTATTCTTAATTTCTTGTTAACTCAAAAATCAACTTGAGTTTATCAAGAGTGATTTATGACTTTTTTTTTTAATGCATCCTCAAAGCCCTGGATTTCTATAAAATCAAGGCTCAACTCTTCACAAATCATCCATAGAATTTGCACAATTACTCTAGTGAATCGACATCTAAAGAATTTGCACAATTACTCTAGTGAATCGACATCTAAAGAATTTAAGCTTCTTGTGAATCAACAATTTTTGTGAGATCAATCTTGTTTTCAATTCATTTTAGTTTTATTTCATATCATTATTAGATCAATTTTCATATAGAATAGATTCATATCAAATTTCTCATTCTTATTGCATAGAAAACCCAAAAATCTAGATTAATTTGCATTCATTACTTCATTGCTATCTTGCATTCAAATCCTTCATTTAGGTGTCGTGAATGTCACTAATCTCGGTTCAATCTGAGAAGATCATACTCGCACCTACTAGAAGGTAGTAAATCACCTGGTTAGTTTAGTTTTTCATTTATTGTATGATTTCAATTTTAACTAACCTCTAATATTTTACTAAAGTGTTGTGTCTACAATTAGGGGAAACCCACCTTTACATGCTAGTTTTGGTTATTTCTTTGGAGCTAACTCCCTTGTGCAGATTTACTTGGAGACTAAAACCCTAAATTTTCAAAGATTTAATTTTATCTCCCAAATGGCTTGGATTTTTGGTCTGATTTTTTTTTTTAGGCTAGAGACATATCAGGGAAGCTTCAATAAAAAAATTCAAAATTTTTTGAGATGTTTTGAATTTTTAATAAGTTTTTTTCAATTTTTCATAAATAATTCATTTTTGGTGCAAATCATCATATTTTTTAGAAATTTTTACATTTTCGGAGAGATCTTCAAATTCTATAGGGGGTCCATTCTTTGTGTTTTAAATTTGGATAAAATATAATAGCTCAACTAGTCAATTTAAAAAAATTGGTCTGTTTTAGTAAAATGGGTCTCTAGGGCACAAATGAGGAGATTTTTCTAAAATTTTTACATTTTTGGAAAGCTCTCTATTTTTTTAGCAGGGATCTCTATTTTTCATTTCTATTTTTGTCACTGAAATTATATCAAAATAATCAGATTTTTTTGACTAGGTCAAATGCAACAACAAAAAAATAAAATTTTTCTAATGGGTATGCACTTATTTTTCATATGATTCAATGCATGATATGAGTTATCATTTAGATTATTTTCTATTTATTATTGCTCCTAACAATTGGTTTTGAGATCTAACCCTAGGGTTTGCATAAGTTGAATATACCTTACATATCTTGTTTGCTTGTTTGCTTGTTGACTTGTTGGATAGTTTGTGGCTTGCATGGAAAAGCTCAACAAAAATTGCTAAAATAGGTAAAATCTACTAATCACATTGCAAGGAACTCAGGTATTCTATTACATTTGATAACACTTCATTTTGGGACATAACACAAACTCTCTTGTATCAAGCTTGTGTGACTTTTCTTGCTTTCATATCACACATTTCATTTGGGCTCTAAAAATAAACATAGATTTGCTTTCACGCATCTTTGTTACACATAGTAAATAGGCCCTATGAACACTATTCATGGCTCTTGAGAGAGTGAGTTTCCAGTGAAACTCTTTTCAATGAAGGAACCCTTGTAGGTAGGGAGGATACTGAGGGAGTCTCACATTCCACTAGATCCGTTTGTCTTCAACTTTTGATCAAGGCATTCTCTCTCTGGAGAGGTTGATCGATCATAAAGGGTTGATGTCATAGATCTTTGTGAGATAATCTTGGTCTTAGCATGTTGGATTAATTTGTCTACTTTGTTTGGGTTAAAAGTGAAAAGGCTAGGGGATTATGCTCTACTTCCTTTTTGGATAGTACTAGAAACCCAAATTCTTGAATCTGGAACCAGTCTCCATGTGGTATATTTTGTGAGTCACCTTTAGAGAGGGTTAACCATAGTGGACATTCTCTTAATTGGGTCAACCACGTTGATGGAACCTCAAGCAGTAATAGCCATTTTCACTGTGGTAGTGACAACCACTATATAAATGTCCTGTTGGAAGAAATCTCCACAGGTGTGGTCTCTTGTTGGGCTGTCAAATCTCCCTAGTAGATCCTAAAGATTAAGTTCTCAGACTATGTCGAAACCCCAGTGTGCCTGGATTGGAGTTCACCCTCTTGGATCATAAAAGTTGCAGAGTCAAACCATTACTAAAAACCCTAGTGAGGCAAAATTTTTATTTTCTAGGAATATGTGCGTTATTGCAAAACTTTTTAGAACATACATAATTAGCACTTCTAAAGATTAGCACAAATAAATCACTTGATTGTTCATGCACAAGGTTGCTTTTGCCCTTGTTCATTATCTTCAGACATGCTTGAAATCACTTGCTTGCTATCTTGCGTGCTTGCTTATCTATTTGGTTACTGAAAATGAAAAAATTTGCTACAATCCTCAAATTTGGACATTGAAATTTGCAAACAATCTGAAACTAAAAATCCAAAATTTGACAAAATTGAAGTAAAACACCTTTCTAGAGTCAACAGTCATTTTGTAAAGTTAGAAAGTCGTACGACTTTTGGCTATTGTCATTTTAGAACCCCCAGATTTTCATATGGTATCAGGTAGTTTGTCGTACAAGTTTTGTTGCCAGTCAATTTCAAAAAGTCAAAATTCCTGCTATCAACTGTCGTGTGAGTTTTGCAATAGTCATATGAGTTTTTCAATTGTCATTTCATGCTATACCCACTGTCGTACGAGCCTGTAGAGAGTCGTTTGAGAAATTTCAAAAAGTTTTCAAAAAGTTGTCAGAACTATCAGAGACTCGGTTGTTTCAACCTATTTCCAGAGTCTATCAAGAAAATCATTGTGTTAGGAATAGAGCAGCAAATACTAAGAATCCAATCATTTTCCTAAAGTGGCCTTTTCAATCTGATTTAGCCTTCTATTTAATCGATTTGAGTCTTTATCATCTTGTGTCAAAACCTTGTCATAACTATCAATCTTCAATCAATCATCAAAATGGCTAAGTGTTGTGAACTCATGTCAGCTATCTTTTGGGAATCTACCCATACATCCAGGGCATAGTATACCTCATCTACATCTAATCTATGCTTCAATCAATCCAACCTTGACAAGGTTGTGTCATCTGATCATCTGGATTCAATTCATTCTTTAGTTGTCTTCATCATATTCTTTTGTTTCACCTAGGGTTAATGCTAGAAACTAGAGCTTCCTCACATAAGAAATCAGGAAAAGCATCTCATACCTTACCTTTGACTCATATCTAGGGTACAACTATTGAACAACTCTACAATTGTGGTCTTTACGAAGATGACGGTCTTGGCAACTTTCGATTAAAAATTGGTTACATTCCCCATCCATCAATTCAAGGAGTCAATCAACAAACTCTACATCAATCTATTCTAGGGAGTCCTAAAACTCCTAACATGTCTCAAAGAATCAGTACACATGAGGAAGAAACTCTAATCACCACTATGATGAAATAGATGCATGCCATGCAAGTCAAACTTAACAAACTTGAGAAAGAAAAGGAACCTAAAGAGTTCTCCATGGAAGCTCTATGCCCTTTTCCATTTGATAAAGACTTGTACATGTCACCATGCCCCTGGATAGAATGTGAGCAATATGGCAATCCATATGATACCTCTTCCATGGAGAGTGACACACCCATCTTTGAAGACTATGATGACTATGATGATGGACAATATAATGATACCTATGACACCTCTGCTCCCAAGAGTCCTCCTCATCATGTGCTCGTGCTTACTAGAAATGGGATGAAACATTGGATAGATCATGATGGTGATCCATATGATTTTGATTTTGAAAGAGACTTTGATGATTTCTGTGAACAATACCTAGATGATACATCTACTTCTATTGAGGAATATAAAATGTACCATGCTGATTTGAAACATAAATATTATAAGGATCTCTCCTCTAAGAACTCTCATGCTGAAAATAAAGATTACACTCTCAAGAAAGATCATGTTAATGTTGAACCTTTGTCTTGTGATGGTTCCCTTCCATCACCTACTTCCTCCAATACCCATACATTTCTTAAAGCTCCCAAGCCTATCAAATCTTTCACAAAACCTTCATCTGACATAAGCCCTAATACTTTTCATGTGGTTTCCTATAGTTATCCTCAAGGGCTACCCCTTAAAGAAACTCAAGCTAACCTTCACTTGGCTACAAATACTTTCAATAATACTAAACCCAAAGAGCCTAAGCTTTTATATGCTATAATGCCTACTCCAGCTAGTCCTTCCCCATCTCTTCCAAAGTCTTCTATACAATTGCAGTATGATTTCTTGTCCTTAGAAGTAGCTCCATGTCAAGAGGACTCTAAAAATGATAAAGAAAAGAACATAAAGAAAGATCAAAATCAAGAACTCTCCATTTCATCCAATCCTTTTCATGATGTCTCTTATCTGCTTCAGGGTTCTTTTGATCTTGCACATCCTTTTTCATGCATTCCACCATGTCTTAAGTCTTCTCCTAAGCAAGATCAAGCTACTACTTACACCATTGAGCTTATTGACAATCAAAATAACTTTACTACACTTGCGCTTTCTAAAGATGATACTTCCATTAAGGTTGGTAAAAATGGTGTTGTTACTTCCAATGTTAAGCCTATTGAAAATCAAGAAAAAAATTGTATGCTTGTGCTATTCAAAGATTCTTGTCAAGATCAAAGTCTTCCATCTTCTTATTCTACCACTCCATGTTCATTTCCACTTTCTACTATTCCTAAGTCTTTGCAAGCTTTGAACAATCCTATCAAAGAAGGTGCTCATATTCAAGATGTCCATGATTCTATTAAAAATCCTAATGCTCACTCTAAAGATGCTGATGTCCTTGGTTGTCATATAAAGGTTGATGAACTTGTTGATTATCCTTTTGCATCTTCCACTTCCATCCTTGGACCTCCTCCACCAAAACTAAGGGCTTCATGTTTGCCTTCCATCTTGGGTCCTTATGTCCCTTCACTTTCCCCTCCTAACTCTCCTAATTCGCCATCCATATTAGGTCCTTACATCCGTCCATCTCCCATCTTTCCTCAAGATCAACATAGATGCATACCCTTGAATCCTTTTCATCGACCCACCCATTTAAACCAGTCATATCCTCCTTCTTCCACAAGTCCCAAGTTCTTTGGAAGTAACTTGAATGTTCAATACAAGAAAAAGAAGCAATACAAGAATCCATAAAAAAAAGAAGATCACCATGTCTCCTCTAATCGACATGGAGGCATAGTCAAAAGAGATATCTAAGAAAAAAACTACAAGAGAAGTATGGGTTCCAAAATCCATCATTGAAGATATTCTCTCAAAATTGTAAAAATAAAATAAAAATCCTATGGCTATATGGATTCTGAAGTCTCTCTTGAAAGATTATGGTGTTGAACAAAAAGTGAAGTTGACATTCAAGCTTGCAAAGGCTTCCACTTCATCTTCTTCCAAAAACATTCTTCCATTCCATGCACCTAAACCACAACCTCTGCTATCCATTCACCATATTCCTTCACGTATTCCTTCATTCATGTTTCCTCCATCCTCTGGCCACCCTTCAAGGTGTGTGTTGTTGTTGATCTTGCCTTCCTTTCCATCTACCCTTTCACAATCCTTCCATTCATTATCCTTCTACCTTATATCCTTTTTCCTCATTTGTCTATTCCTCCTATCTTCCAACCTCACTCGCTTTACATAAAACCTTATCCTCCATTTTCTCTTCCATCTTCCTTTCCCTATCAGCATCTTTGACCATATCATCTTGAATCATTGGCATATCATGATTTTATCCTTTCAAGGAGAATTATCTAAAAATCTTGCCTTCTTCCAAAAAAAAAAAAGAAATGAAAAAAAATAAAAATTGAAAATGTGCCTTTGTGAAAACATGGAAATAGGTTCTTTGGTAGCAAAAGTAAAGAGAAATAAATTCATCTTATGGTGAAAACTACTCCCTTGTGGCACCTTGGATAAGTACCATGATGAAAACCTGGCAATTAGGCATCATGCATAGTTCTTGTACATATTTCATCTATTCCATCTTCTCTCTTTGATCTTGACAATGTTGATCTATACATGAATATTTCGCTATTTTGTGAGCTATCTTATGACAATCTTGCTTTCATTCCCTTCCTGCTTAGCCTTCATGTCTATTTTCCTCCATTCATTCTAGCCTTTTTCTATCCTTTCCCCTTTGGTCTTGATCTAATAAAAAAAGAGTAAAACATGGTGTTGTGAAGTCTCTTAACATGTCTACTCCTTTGGACTACATCCTTTCCTTCTATGGCATTATGTTTTTGTGACTTATCCTATGTTGGCCTTTTATTGCTTGTCCAAATGCGCTTTACATGACAATTTTTTCCTAGTTTGAGTATTCTTGAGGAGTTTTCCCTTGAGGATTTCTTCCCTTCATTCTCTTTTATTCTCTTGTCTTCCATCTCTTCCACTAGCTTGCTAATCCCTCTTGTTCTCCACCTTGCTAGACATTGAGACTACATGATATGATCTTTATTGGGAGTTTGCAATGGAGAAAGATGCAATGAAGTTTGCTAAGAACTGTCAAAAGTGCCAAGTGCATGGTAACTTAATTCATGCTCCAGGGAGAGATCTAATTCCCTTCACTACACAATGGCCTTTTCACCAATGGGCCTTTGATCTTATAGGAGCTATACATCCTCATTCTTCCAATGGACATACCCATATAATCATAGCTACAAATTATTTTACAAAATGGGTAGAAGCAGTCCCTTTGACACCAGCATCTGGAAAACAAATATCTATGTTCATATTGAACTATATCATATGCAAATATGGGATACCTCATTCCATAATCATAAACAATAGTGGACAATTCAAAAACAAGGATTTAGATGATCTATGTGCCAAATTCAAGATTACACAACATTGGTCATCTATCTACTATCCTCAAGGGAATGGACAAGCAGAGGCTTCTAACAAGAATCTATTGAAAATATTGCACCATACAGTTAATAAAATAGGAAGAGACTGGCATCTCATGATTAATCTAGCTCTCTAGGCCTACAGAACAAGTATCAAAATTCCCACTGGGGCTACACCATTTACTTTAGTTTATGGGTCTAAAGTGGTACTACCTATTGAGGTTGAAATCCCATCACTAAGAATTAGAATGCATGGTCTAGTAACTAATGATGACTACAGAGTGTCTAGGTTGCAAGAACTTGAACTACTAGATGAGCGCAGACAAGCAGCGTATGATCATCTCAGAGTATATCAGAAAATAATGTCTAGAGGTTACAATAAGAAAGTCAGACATAGAGAATTTTAGGTTGGTGATCTAGTCTTGAGAGAGAATCCTAAAAATTAATCACATCGAGAACGCAAGGGGAAGTTTGAACCCAACTAGCTAGGTCCCTTTGTAATCACTGCTACTTTTGGCTCTGGTGCCTATCAACTCTCAATGACTAAAGGAGAACAGCTGTGAAAACCAATCAACATTCTCCATCTGAAGAAATTCTATGCCTAAGGCATTCAGTCTATGGTAAAATATTCTAAAAAAATTTTAAAAATCTAAAAAATTCCTGAAAAAATGAACATCTTGGTGAAAACCTAGCAATAGGGGCCTTGATGATTCACAAAAAAAAGTAAAAAATATCAAAAATACAAAAAAATTGAAAAAATAAAAAATACAGAAAAATGAGAAAAAGAAAAAGTGCCTTGGTGAAAACCTAGAAACAAGCGCCTTGGTAGCAAAAATAGAATCTCTACCAAGATGGTGAAAACCCAGCAAACGGGTGCCACTTGTTTCAAAATACTCCATCTATCAGCACAATCTTGGTCTTTCCTAGCTTTCAGTCTTGCTTTAGTTTGTACATATCTCCTGGTTTGTTTTCGCATTCATATTTTCAATAAGTCGGTCTGTACACCAATTTGCTCAAGTGTCTGTATCCTATCAATGCTTAACACTTGGGGGAAATCAATGTCATATCCTATGGTCTCCAGTATACTTTAGACATGTCATATCTAGTCAGAGTCCTTTGAAGCTTCATCTGAGTCATTCAGTCTCGTCTCCAAAAAGGATTTTTCATCTACGACAACACAATCAAACATCAAATTGAAAACAATCTATGTTTTTTACATGCTTTTATCTCCTTGTATGCTTATTGATTTGTATTGAGATTTTTGCATATTATGTCCCTTCGAGCTCTTCGATGATGTCCTTTACAGGATTTAGAGAGTGATGACTGGGGGCATAATCTTTTCTTTGTCTTCTGCTTGTATGTGAAAATCTAACAACTTTGGAAAGTCTGGATTGAAATGGTGTCTGACTGTAAGAGCCTCTATCTTGAATTGGATGGCCATGCGTACCTCGACCATTGATACCTAGAAAATTCAAGGAAGTTTGATCTAACTATTGTCTTTTTGAGTGAGTTCTTCCTCTTATTGTGAAACGTGATCTTGCCTAAAGGATGTGAATGATAAAGGGTCACTACAGGTAATTCACACTGGATTTGGAATGATCTCTTGACTGTTTGATGTGTTTGCAATGCAAGGCATATTCAGGTCATCATGATGTTTATGTTTTGATGCTTATACCAATTGCTATATCAAAATGGACATGATATTCAATTCATCCTGGCATTTGTGCCTTGGTGCTTATATCTAATTCAACATTCCAAAAAACAAAATTAATATTCATATGTCTATGGTTTCATAACTAGTGGGCATTGTATTGATTTATCTGGTTACCTAAAAATTCAATGATGAGAATAATTGACACATGATCAGTGACTAGGTCCTAGGTCTTAGGTTGCATTTCATTCTGCATGTCTCTTTGCATTTTGCATGTTTGCATGATCTCACAATGGTTGGTTAAACTTCAATGCTCAAACAATTCTTCAATCATATCTTCAAATCTAACAAGAGCTGAATCATACATGAAGGTTCCTCTAATGAAACAACAAGTAGAATCCTTTTTCGGGATCAAAATCAAAATCTGAGATCATTCATATTATTAACTACTTGCATAATCAACCTTCTATCATCACAGAAATCCAGAATTCAACTTAACTGATTATCTTCCATCAAACTATCAAAATTTCAACTTGGTCACCCATGGTCAACTCATGGTTTAACATAGTCAAACTTGGTCTTCAGGACCTCCCAACGATGTAGAATGCATTCTTGAACATGTACAACCACTTCTCAAATCAATTAACATGCTTTTGAACTATCAATGCTGACTTTTCTTGTCAAATTTCAATTTTTATCTTGAAGGGGGCATGGTATTGCATATCATTCCAAGTATTGCACATCATTCAAATTCTATAATCTAATTTGAAATCATATCTTTATTTAAATCTATTCTTTCCTGAGTAATCAAGACAACAACCACATCTAGTTTTTGATTCATCAAAAAGACCTCATCGCTCAGGGAAAATCAATCATCACTCGGGGCATATCAGATTCATCGAGATCCATATCAATTGGGTATTCTCTTAATCTTGTAAATTGTATCAATTTTTGCAACTATCGGTTCAATTGTGTTATTTCCTTGGTTCTTCAGAAATTGAAGGTTTCAAATGTGATACCAATTTGATTCAATATAAGGACAATCAGGTCTGGAATCGGTCACTCACTTCTTCACAAACATAAGGTTTGGAATCAGGTGTTGTGACACTTTTTCACAATCATCGGTTCATTTGTTGTTATAATTAACATTATCTTTGGTCATTCAGGACGTATCATCTTCATATCAAATTTCAAATAAGTTTCTGCTTCATATCAATATCAATTTCAAACATCAGTTTCAACATCATACACAGATTATCTTTGAACCACTGTGCTTCACACAGTAATTCAAAGAGGGGCAAAATGTAATACCCCAAAAATGGGCTATAAGTTCATTAACCTCTTATATCAACACATCAAATGAAATCGACATCAAAGTCCTAACCTAAGGCACATATGAACATCATCGAATCCTAATTGATTATCATAAATTTTGCATCAGGGAATATTTCTAGTAATATTCCTAATTATCATAATTGTCTTTAATTTAATAGTTATTTGGCAATAAATCTTATTTATCCTAAAGTTTGATTAATTGAATATTCTCAATATTTAATTAATTAGATTTAATTCTGCCACTTAATTGTTTAATTGAAGTTAATTCTATTTATTCCTAAATTGTATTATTTAATTTTGACAATAAATCCAAAATCCTATGAATAATTGATTAATTTTTTTTTAATTAATTAAAGCAAGTTGTCATATTTAATGATATTATTTTTTAATAAAGTTTGATTAAAATAATTGATTAACCCACAAATCAGTTATTTTTAAATTTAGAATCAGTTAAGTTGAAGATAAATCACTTTATTTATTTAATTAATTCATATTAAATTATGCACAATAAAAAAAGAAGTCAACTAGAAATCAACAGTCAAGTTTAAATTTAAACTCAACATTCAATTGTGAGTTGAAAATTAAACTAAACTCTATTTGGAGTTAAAAAGTTGTTTTTGCATGATTTTGCATATTTTTATGGATTAATTAATATTTAATTCTTGTTGACTCAAAAATCAACTAGAGTGATTTATGGCTTTTCTCATGCACCTCCAAAGCCCTGGATTTCTATAAAATCAAGGCTCAACTCTTCACAAATCATCCACAGAATCTCATAATTTTGCAAACTTATGCTGGAGAATCGACATCTGAAGAATTGAAGCTTCTTGTGAATCAATATTTTTTGTGAGATCAATCTTGTTTTCAATTCATTTTAGTTTTATTTCATATCGTTGTTAGATCAATTTTCATATAGAATAGATTTATATTAGATTTATCATATTATTGCATAAAAAAACCAAAAATATAGATTAAATTGCATTCATCCCATATCTAGATTTTGCATTCAAATCCTTCGTTTAGGTGTCATCAAGGTCATTGATCTCGGTACAATCTGAGAATACATACTCGCATCTACTAGAAGGCAGTAAATTGCCTGGTTAGTTTAGTTTCAATTATTGCATGATTTCAATTTTAGCTAACCTCTAATGTTTTACTGAAGTGTTGTGTCTACAGATCAGGTACAAAATTCACACACACATTTCTGCTATCCAGCATAAGTTGAAAGAAATTTTTCAAACCCTACTTTATTGCTTCAACAAAATATCTCAACACACTCAAAGATTAATGCAAGTGTCCCCTTAGGCTTCTTTCATATTTCAATTCAGAAGACTAAAGAGGAATTAATGCTCACGCATATATGACATATTTAAGTCCACAAATAAATAAAAATACTTGGCATGCACTGCACTAAAGCGTAGCATAGCGACCAAAGTCATAGTCTAATCTAATGCCCTACACCTATCTCTATCCCTACATGACCAAGACTTACCAAAATAATAACAAATTTTGATAGTAAAAAACACTTCAATATATTGTATGAAAAAAGTCTAACCAAAAAGGAAAAATGTCACAGATGATAAACCCTACATTGTCAAAGCTAGAAATTAAATGATAACGACAATAGACATTAAAACAACTACAATTACAAACACTTAGGCCATCACAATTTTGAACATCTCTCATAGTAACGGGGAATGCAATGGGTACCTACCTCAGTATCATTGCAGGGACCTATTGTAACACTACTATGGACCAGTATCCATAATTGCTATCAAAAGACCCTTGGGCAAAGATAGGGGAAGACAACCTTATTGTCCTTGAGTGCATACTTTCTGAAGGAATGCTTGCAGTTTGGCACAAACTCCTGCAAAATATTGAACTAAACGAGAAATATTTACAAATTATTCATGATCAAAATACTTCCTGCCATTCTTCTTCCCTTGGTCGCTAAAATGTAGGTCTTTTCTCTGCCCTTCGCTGCTAAAATGGATAGCTTTTTAGCATGTCCTTTTGTTTTAGTTTTTAATTTAAGACATTTTAAATAATTTCTAATTTTTAATATAAAATAATTTTTATATTTAAGACAAAATCTTAATTTTGTCTTTAAAAAAATTCTTAAAATGTCATAATGTGTTGTAGTGATATATATATTTATTATTACTACTTGTTTAATATTACTAGTTATGTCCTACTTATAATTTTATCAATGATTTTATTATTTATTTAATTTATATTACTTTAATATTTATTTAATAACTTATTATGTTTAATAATTATATTGTTAATAATTATTTCATTGTCTATTTTTAAATTAGTAATTAATTATATCTAGTTAACACTACAAAATAATTCAACTCAAATTAATTTAATAATCATCATCTAAAGAATTAATAAAATCATACTAGTCAAAATATTGCATAATGACAAAATAGAAACATACTACACACTCAGTCAAATAATATATTAAAATATAAAAATTATAAAGGTTAGTCTAAGAGAGTTGTGACAAATAGATAAGACAAATGTAAGCCCTAGGTAAATTTATGAAAGAATTGCATCTATGCCAAAGGAAATCCAAAAGAGAAATAACAAATTGAACAAAAATTTTGAAATTCCAAACTAGAAAGGAACAAATGACATGGAATGATAGCTCAATACCATATGCACTTGAAAATCTAAGGAAAAAATCAAATTAAAGCTACACAATTTTAGTTGTTAATTAAAGTACCCTACAAAGCTTTAAATGCTTCCCCTCTTGATAGCTACCACAAGATGGTGGCAATGGTTTTCCAATTTGGGTTAATACCAGGGCTCTACACCCACCAATTTCTTCTTCAACAAGTCTATTTTGTAGCATAACTCAATATCATCAAAGTCCATGAAGCCACATGTCATTGAAATATGTTGAAAATAGTTTGTGTGCCTTCAACGTGATTCCATATTTCACATACATGTTTATCAAGGCATTCACACTTACCTCATCCAACATATATCTTCTTTCAACTAATATTTGATGGATCTCCATCCCCTATTCCAAATCTATCACTTTGGCAGAGGTTTAGAGAATGCTTGCAAATGTTGTGGAGTTCACCTTCAAGCTTGCCAATTACAATTTCTTGAAACTTTGCAAGGCCTTTTCAGAAAAACCCTTGTGTGCATATCTAAAAACCATTGCAATCTAAGAGATCACAATTTGTTGAGACATTTTTTCAAACATCTTGCCCACTTTGTGTATGATTCCATGTTTTGCATAAATGTATGCCATGACACTTGTAACTACATCTGATATATGTTCGCTCTATATTAGACTTTGAATATCCATACCGTGATCCAAAGATACTCTTATGGCATAGGCTAGGAGGTTGCTGGCAAATGTTGTTGCATTTGGCTTTAAACCTACTAATTTCAATTTGTTAATACCTCCAAAGTCTTCTCAATGAACCCATTTTGTGTGTACCCTAAAACCATAGCATTCCATAAGACCACATTTGAATAAGGCATTTCTTTCAGAAGGCTTAAATCCTAGTTGAAAAAACCATGTTTTGCATATCCAGTAATCATGGTATCGTGCATATCCTTCTTCCTCACACACCAACCATCCCCCACTGTAGTTGAATGGCCAACCTAATTTCCTTCACCATAAAAAACCTATTTGTCCTTTTCATTGTGCCAAGCAACTAATGGAACCCCCATGGGAAACACTTCCCAACATAGAATTCCACTCGCAGTAACTCATGAAAACCCCAATCGACAGGTGTAACAGACCTGCATCTATGGTGCCCACGACATCCACTAGGAAGAAGATGCTCTAAGTTAGATTGATCATGCTACTTCCACAAAACCTAAAAAACAATGGCAGCTCACCTAGAAGCAACAAAAGGTGCAAGGAATACTTTGTTAGAATCGTAAGACTTGTATTTCAGAACACACTTCCTAAATTCCTGAATGGGGTCAATATCCAATGAAGTTTTTTTTCCATAGATGAAAATTGTATTCTTGACCATTGTTTATGAGCACCCAAAATGATTTATTTCTTATAATTATAAATTCTCACTTACAATCTTCTATTACCTAATTCTCTTCCTCCTTTCACTCAGTTGGCCACTCCCTATGGTGATCCATGGTTTCAATGGGCACCATCTCCAAAACCTCCACTATTAAAGAGCTTTAGATTCAACTGTAAATTTAAAACCCTCTAGTATGTGTCGCAAAGTGAAATCTTCTGGAGGAGATTTCTCCTTCCACCGTCCTACTTGTCCATATAAAAATCCTTGAGCCAAGCCTAAAAACTTGTTTAAGGATTGGAAAAAGAAAAACTTTGATGTGTAGGCATATTATATTTTTATAAATGCCCTACTAATTATTTATGTGGAAGCATATACAAGGTACATGAATTTATTGATAAAATGACTTTGCAAAATATAGTTACACATGCTTCTAACTCTCATCTTCGAATGAAACAATAACATATACTATGTCATCATATTCAAAGTACATCTATTCGATAATGCTCTAAGATGCATTTGTTACTATTGTACAATTTAATCTCCTTATAGACCCTTGTGATTTGACATCAAAAAATAAGTATAAAGACTTAACTATACATTTCCTCTACTTATGTTTGGAGTGCCAATTTGATGAAAAAACCTGAATTTGGTGTGTGCAAAACCTTGTTGGTAGAGTAGAAGGTGAGTATGATGACATTGATGTTGGCAGCATCAACGAGCCTCATCTTGAAATGGTTTGCTTCACCCCTCTTGAGCCTCCACAGTAATGATCTACTACCGCATTGCTTGGAATATCCCTTGCATGGTACACTAATGCTTCACAACCTCTTTGCAACATAACATTATTGAAGCTTTCCACTTTGGAATCCTCCTACAGTCCCAGCTACTTGTAGACTCAATTCATGGCGAGTTTCTCAATTGTCGAGGGTTGAAAGGGGATAGTCAGTAAAATGTTTATGGCTGATAATGTGAACTGAACAAGATGAACAATTAACCGAAATAGGTCAAAAATTCATTTCCCTCCATGCTCTATCCCTTAGGACTTATAGAATATGTTATATCTTTTTGTGTTAAATTTTAATTTAAGATAATTAAATAGTTTTAATTATTAATATAAGATACTTAAAATAACAATTTAACTTGCATATTTATATTTTTTTAAAAACTATTAATTTAACTAGTAGACTTATATTTTTTAAAAAATATGTAATTTAATGTTGAGGGTTATCAAATTTTGGATCTTTTTAATAAATAAGAATAATGATAATTAGATTTACAATTAAAAAATTATAAGCATAAAGATTTGAAGACCATATTATATACCACAAACATTATATTTTTACACTAAATTATAAATTACATTAAACTATCTTTGATGAGGAATTCACAAATATTCTTGAATGGGTAAAAAATATTGTGTTAAATATCTAGAATTAATAAAGAGAATGCATGAACTTATAAATAGGTTACATATGTAAAAATCTCTTTATCTTGTAGGTGTAAAAAAATGGAGTTATTTTTGTAGGTGCATTAGTTTACTTCTTCAAAGTGCTTCTCCACATAACTAAATAATGGTTTCATAATATGTTCCATTACAAGTGGATAGTTAAAATTGAAGATAAAATTTTCATGATTCTTTTTAAAATGTTTTATAGGGAAGATCTTGAAGGAAAAAAAGGAGATGAAATTACTAGTAAACTTAAAACTTTTTACAGCTAAGCATAAGGGAATATCTCATGTTTCATGATCTTGTTCTAGATAGATTGTCTATAAAGATTTATTTGTTAAATTATTAATATGAAATAGAAATGTTGATTTATGTGTTAACCTATACTTTGTATTGATTGTGTGTTCCTAATTATGGACTTAAAGTTGAAAAATACTTTAGACGCTTTCAATTCAAGATTTGTGGAAATGCAAAATGAAACTATGTGAAATTTTCTTTTTAAAAAAATGATGGTATGAATTTCAAAAGTGATCCATTAGCATTTCAAATTATCCTAAACAATGATCTCATTAAAAATCATAAATGCAAACAAAATGTCATTTAATTTGAACATCTGATATTATGTGTGAATCAAATTTATTTAGGTGTGAGATGAAAAACTACTTCAAAATAGTAAACCATGAGTAAAAATTTTTTTGATGGTAACTAATCCTTGTGATTCTATCTCTAAATGTTGTTTATCAATCAATTTTGAAATCACTTAAAGATGGTTTTTTGGCGTGAGATGGGTGTAGATGGATTGCTCACACAATATACATGTTGGAAAATAAGCATTAGTGGTGAAATGGAACTTCTAAGTTGATGATAATATCAAATTTTATTATAAAGAATAATAATCATTCATTTAGTCATTTTTGTTTAGGTGACTAATTATTTTGTCATTATTTGGTCATTTATTTAGTCATTTTTGTTTAGGTGACTAATTATTTTGTCATTTATTTAGTCATTTTTGTTTGGGTGGCTAATTATTAGTGACTAATTATTTGATCACTTATTTAGTCATTTTTATTTGTCTAGCCTTGTGATTATACCCGATGACTAAATTAGTCATTTATTTAGTCATTTATACTTGTGAATTGCAAAAAAAATAGTAGAATTTGATCAGTCTTAGTCGCGTAACTAAAAATTTTAGTCATGTGACTAAAAATTTTAGTCACGTGACTAAAAGCTTTAGTCATGTAGTCATATATTTACCAAATTTTACTAGTGGAGAGTGAGAGAGAAAAAGGGAGGAAAGGGGAGAGGGGGGACAGAGAGGGAAAGAGTGAGAGAGGGAGTGAGAGAGTGAGAGAGAGTGGGAAGGAGTGAGAGAGGAAGAGAGACAAAGAGGGAGGGAGGAAGAGTGGAAGCGAGAGAGGAAGAGAGGGACAAAGAAACCAAAATGCTTTGGCTGAATTGCATGTAAAATGTGAAATCAAAATGTACCTAAATTGTTTGACAAAATGCCTCTAATTGGTATCATCTTAAGGAATGTGCAGAAAATGGTTATTTTGCAAGGAAGTTCTCAAAATATTTAAATAATGAATCATTCCATAACATATCCTAACATTGAAATCTTTGTAGATAACAAAACAAATGGATTGATTCTAATGAACAAAAAATGGTTTTAAGTGGTACAATTTGTTACTTACATTATGAGCTAAGTAGAAAAGCTTAAAAATGATTAATAAAGAATTACAATTATAAGAGAAATGACTGACCACCCTTATTAATCTTTTGTTTTGTAATTCATAACTTCTTATGAGACTTGTTATGGATTCATTAGATTCCTCTGCTAGAAACAAGAAGCAATAAACTTATAATAGATTTTTAGTATAAAATGTTACAATGGTGAGAAAGATTGATTGCATCCTTGGTCTCCTTGGCATTACTAGTGTATTAGTAGTTTGTGACATGGTTTAACATCCTCATGTGTCTTCTATAAGTCTAGCAGTTGTATTGGGTATTAACAAGTCAATCTTTTGGCGCAATGACAACCACTAGTTGTAACAAGTGGTATCAAAGAATGATCACAAGTTTGAACCCTACACTTGCACTAGGGGGATTGTTATAATGATGAGCAAGAATAATTGTGTCCTTGTCCTCCTTGGAATTTCCAATGCAGTGATTTTTCATGAAATGGTTTAATATCCTCTTGTGTATTCTATAAGTCTAGTGGTTGTATCAAGCATTAACAGGTTGATCTTGTGGTGTGATGACAACCGCTAGGTGTAACATAACGTATATACCATATTTATTGTTCAACAAATTTAAGTATTTCTTGAATCATGTCAGATAATATTAGATTCAAATCAGAGGAAAAGAAATGGAATTGATTCTTATCTCTTTTTGTAAATAGATGAATTTGTTAAGTAAAAGTTATTGCAAATGGAGACTATTTCACAACTACAAATGAATTTGTTAGTAAAATCTATTGTAAATTGTTGCACTATCGGTGGTCATTTAGACATATTGACTAGTGAAAATGTGTTATTTTCCATATATTTCCTAAATTTGTAAACAAGATACAAGGTTTTATATCCAATAGTGGGTTCAACTAAACTGTATGGAAGCTATTTGTTTTTCTCTTCAATATCAAGTTAAATTGAAACTTTCTTTTTAAATCTTATATTCTAAATAAATAATTAAAAGGTAGCCTATGTTCCCCTCTACAACATGAACTCGATGCTCCTTAAGGAATGTCACAATGTCCTAACATTTGGAATTCATCTCATTTTACTATTATTATGATTTCTTTGTTGTCTATCCATTCAACTATTTCAAATGCTAAACATCTATTCTTTTTTCATGTTTGGGCTTAGAAAAATGGCATGAATTGGAAAATGTAAGTGTTAACTTAATATGTTTTCTTATGATAAGTAGGAGATATTTTCCACAGCAAGTCAAATTATGATATTGTAACGCCCCACTAGGGAACCCAAGAGAGATTAACCTATAACTTGCTACTAAGTTTGGTGAATTTTTTTTAAAAGTTAACAAACAAGATACACAATAGTGCGGAAGCAATTAACATTTACTCACATTAATCCAACAACCAAAATAGATTACAAATCTCGAGGGTTCCTTGACGTAGAATTACTTAAGAACAAATAACAACTAAAGAAAGATAACAAAAGATTCCATATCATAAATGATTCAAATACAACTTACAACAATATGAACAATCCTCATGGACATCTATGATAACTAATACACTGACATCCACTACACATGTTGCAAGGTATGTAATAATAAATCTAACAAAGAAGTACAATATCCTTATTAGGTATCACATGCAATACACTAATATAGGATTACATAAATGAAGGTAAGATAAGAAACCAACAATGAAGAATCAATGAAGAACCGTAAGGGCATCCAACTATAGAAGTACCAACAGCACTAGCACCAGGATGTCGAATCTCAAATGGTAAAGAATCACTACCACCCGTTTGTGTAGAACCACAAAGGTCTACCCCACCATGCTGAGGAGATAACCACAAACCCCAATCGGATGACCAAAACCAAACAAGGAAAACCCACTGAGCAAGGAATCCTGAAAGCTCTCTACTCAAGGTACACAAAAATAAAGTGAAAGGTCCAACACACTAATACAGAGGCATAAATAGAAACTTAGGAGATGATCTAGGCTACTTGCTATGGGAGTGTCATCACATGTCTATCTACTTGAGTTACCCTGGACTGGTCACTCTGGACCCTGGACCCTCAAGCATTGAGTTACCCTGGAACTGACCACTCTGGGCCCCGGACCCTCAATACGATCCATGTGGGATTAGAATACTCTCTCTCAAATTTGAGGAATTCTAATCATAACCATACTCTAACTTATCTTCTTAATGATCTATAAATTTTTAATTACTATGTTATCACTTAATTACATAACTTACGATAGGTTACCCAGGTACTGACCACTTTGGGTCATGGCCCCTATTGTAAGCCACTCCCCTAAGATGCACTTAATCAATCTCCCCTAGGCTCAATAATCTCATAAACATCAAAACAGGTATACAACCAGGTAATCCTAGATGCAGTTTCACACACCAAAAACTGACATGATTACAATGATACCAAAAATAGATAATAACCAAAAAGAGCCTATAAGATTGAATCATAGATAACAATCAGAATAAACACTCACATAAATGTGATATTGAATTAAGTACAAATGACAGACATTCCCAGCCTCTATATCCCCCTAGGTCATTCTAATGCCCGATATCATTTAGTGCACAAGAAGACAAAAGCATGAACGAAGAGCCAACACTCACAATTTAAAGAACTGAATAGGAACTACAATCATTTAAACTTCATAATGAACATAAACCACATAGAACATAGATCGCAAAATTTTGATAAGAGAATATTGACAAAATAGTCATATTAATGTTCTAATAAAAGAAATGTTCCCTATTAACATTCTAGGAGTTCAGTAGAATAATTGCCCAATTTTGGTATAAACATAAACATTTAACAAATAGTTGCTTCCATAACAAAAGAACGTTCCACATTTTCCGTTATCAATTTTCAAATATATATTAAATCTAATATATCACTAAATCCCTATAGTACATTTAAGACAAAATTCGATTCAAAATTACTTTCATAATTAATCTCTATCATTTTCAAAGAACAAACTTATCCTATCTAGCAACAAGACGATATGCAACCATACCAATTTTAGTAAACCAATTAAGTTGATTTACTAATAAACAAAAATATAACTACTACTAACAATTATCCAACTCAACTATTAATAAATAAATACAAACAAACATTTAGAATAAAATCTAAACATTATTATATTGATTACAATTTAATAAGCAAATGAAATATTAAATCACATTTCAATCAAATATTTATTTATTAAATTAAATAACATTAAATAAAAATAATTAACATTTTAAAAATAACCACTGTAATATATAAAAGTAAAAATAATTTAATAAATTAAAATAAAATAGTTTTAAGGGGGGGCGGAGCCCACTCCCCAACACCCCTGCACGTCACAGAAAGTACCACCATCGAGTGGTACCCACTGGTATCGTCGGTAGGGACCAGTCCCTGTCGCACGGTACCAGTGCATACCGCCGGTAGGGTCTGCCGTGGGGGGGTATAGACAGTACCCTCCAATAAACAAATTTCATTTTAAAAAATAAAAATAAAATCCAAACAATTAAATTGCCATTGATAATTTATATACATTTTTTTAAAACAAATTCTTTTGTCATATTTTTTATAAAATGCCAATTAAAATTAATAATATATATGAATATATATTATATTAAAATTACACTCAGCATTATCATATATATTTATTTTTATTTATTTTTGAAAACAGGATAAAAATTAGGAAAAGACTATATCTTTACAATCAAATACATATTTAGAATTTCCTTAACAAGAGAAATATGCAAGAATTCTAGGATAGTCACATCCATTCACACAAAAATTTGTCTTTCCTTTTGACTGAATTTGACTGTCATAATATTTTCCAGCAAGCATTTTTAACCCAAAAATTAACCTTTATACCTAGATTGGGTTTTTTAACTAGGATGATAATTTTCAACTTGAATTGGGTTCTTTTGTCCAAAATTGATTTCAACTAATAGGAACCTATTTAATTCTAACCTTATAGATATACTATAGAACAAATTTAATATTTCAATTTTTAGGAAAACTATAAACAAACATTCAACAAAATTTTGCCAGAGTAACACTACGATGCCAAGTAGTAATAAAATATAGAAAACAACTACAATAGGGTTTTAGAATACCCAGATCTAATATAAACAAAGATCTACCAAATAGAAACACAGAAAGCTATTAAAACATAGAAAGATAAACAGATCTGACAAATAAATCCAAAGCCTACCTCAAATCCAATGCCAGAAACGGATTAAAAATGGAAACCCATGTAGATCTGAGAACCAAATTCTCTCCAAATTCAAACACAACCTGCAGATCTGAAAGCTAATTTGCAACCAGGTGTCCAATCCAGATGCACAGAGAAATTCAAAGCATTAAACAACCACAACAATCCACAATTCTTCAAAATGCCAAACACACAAGCCTTCTCCAAAATTCCTCTCCAAAACCTATCTCCCCCAAAAATGAATGCCAAAATCTCCTAATAGGAATTCAATTCCAAAATCCAAGCAATCATAGAAGACAACTCAACAGCTAACTCAGAGTTCAACTCAAATCAGAAAAGTGACTCATAAGACAACTCCTAATTCAACTCAAATTCCAAAATTGAAAGTAAATACAATTAATTAATTAAAAATATCTTTTTAATGCACAACTCAACTTGTCTTTTGAAAGCTAGTTGTCTTTTTGAAAAACAAACTCCTTTTTTTCAATTTACACATGTTATAAATAAAATTCATTTATTAAATAAATTAAATACTTAATGCATCATAAATTCATGCAATTAATTATTTAATCATTTAATAAAGTATGCAAGCATAAATCAAAACATTTACCATTTAAGCACAAGTTAATAATTAAAAACCCAAATTAAATAAATTAAATATTTAATACATCCTAAAGCATGCATTAAAATATTCAATTATTTAATTATACACTCAAACATAATTAATCCTAATTCAATTAAATAATCAATTAATACAAATTAATTAAATAGTTGACTTTGGACAATTTTCTAAATTAAACATAGGAACATCATTAAATTCAACTATAATCCTAACATCGATAATCATATAAAATCACCTAATTAATCATAAATCAACAGACTCATGCATAGTAAAATCAAGCCCAATAAAATCAAGCAAACTGAAACCATGCACAGACTCAAGAACGAAATCCACAAATTCATACCAACCAGATGAATTTGGGTAGGGTAGTCAGACTGACACTTGTCCAATCCTAAGACAATTAGGTTTAAGTTAGGGTTTTGGGTTTGCGTATTATCTCCCCTCTTTACCATTGAGATGAATTTTTGTAGGTACGCTCACTCTTGCCAATTCAGGGAAGATAATGCCCTGTACCTGCAAACCTGTCATCAAAAGATGAAGCATGTACATACAATATATAACAGACAATGATAGGGTACGGTTGGACATGTGGATCTCGACTATGCAAGTAACTATGCCTTCGTCCTCTACCACACAAACATGTCAAACAAATACAAACACATAATCACCACACACATGCAAGTATGGGGTAAGTACATCAAAATCAATATAAAACATGTAATCTAACATCATGAAACATCATCATCTAATCAATGCATACACTTGATAAACATATAATAATAATCCATATTCATCATTAATGAAACAATAATCAATCACATGAAAAGTGACCTAAAAGAATTCGGTCATACAACTGAAACATAAAGCAAACTAAAAGCATCCTATGGGTGGGTATTACAGATATTGATATCAGGATACAACTGTGTAGTTTTTTGAGTCAAACTCATTGACCCATGTTTCATGAATAGTGGTTCACATGAACCCATCTCTCATGAGAATGAATGGAACACTTAGCACTCATTAGATCTAGGTGATGCTCATAGAGGTGAAGCACCAGAACTTCCCGGGAGGTCACCCATCCCAGTACTACTACAGCTTGAGCGAGCTTAACTACGGAGTTTCCTCCATGATTAAACCCACTCTACTTGCAACCTCATTTGCAAAACCTTCACCAAGTGTTGTGCCTTATGAACCACTCATTAGAAAGTCCCTTAAGCTCATCAATTGATAAGTAGGATATATTTTCCATAGCAAGTCAAATTGTGATATTGCTATCAGGATTCAACTATGTAGTTTTTTGAGTCAAACTCACTGACCCATGTTTCATGACTAGTGGTTCACACAAACCCATCTCTCATAAGAATGAATGGAACACTTAGCACTCATTGGATCTAGGTGATGCTCATAGAGGTGAAGCATCGGGACTTCCTGGGAGGTCATCGATCCCAGTACTACTCTAGATTGAGCATGCTTAACTACAAAGTTTCCTCCATGGTTAAACCCACTCTACTTGCAACCTCATTTGCAAAACCTTCACCAAGTGTTGTGCCTTATGAACCCTAAGATCTATGGTATACAAAAATAACCTATATCTAGCAATTATATAGAGATCATCATCATAATTAATGATTATATCTACAATAAATGATCCTTGATCTTGGTAAAACATTTTATGATTATGTTGTAACTGTCTGCATAGATAAATTTGCCAAAACTGATTACTATGTCATTTCCTGGATTGCTCGGTAAACATTGTCAATACTGCTCGGTAATTACACCGGTGCTCGGTGTCTAGTCTACTTGGTGTCTACTGACACTTGGTATCGGTATACACTGATGCTCGGTATAACTGCTCTAGTGCTTGGTTAGGACTATTATCTTTTAGTTCTCAATACTGCCTTGAGATAGCTCGGTGTGAAGGCTTTTGTAGTTGACCAACTAGCATGTATAGCTTGTAGTACTTCCTTTTACTAACTAGATAGCATAGGTAATCGACTGATCATGTTTGATACTAATGACAATCCTTAATGGTCAAAATAGAGATAACAATCTCCCCCTTTGGCATTAGTATCAAAACATTGAATGTATATAGACCTGATGTCACAAAATTATTCTAACTTTGCCATCTATACATAAATACCATAACTTAACAAAATTTTAAAATTTATCCCCCTCAGTGCATGCTCCTGGTAGTATGTAGTACACTTACCATTTATTTACATAATTTGGCATATGCATTAGTTTTCCCCCTTTTTGATATTAATGACAAATACAAAAGTGTATACTTACAGTTTATCAAAAATGTGCTGATTGGTTTTCTTCAATGAATCTAAGAGGTTTTCCCATTCCTCTTTCAAGTTGGTTAGAGAAATCTGCTCAAGACCGACTTGTGCATGCATGTCAAAGATATTTTCCAACATAGAAATCTTTGGTGTTGCAATAAGTGTTTGTCCTTTGATAATGTGTTTCTCAAAAAAAATTAGATAAGGAAGAAACTATGTTTGTAGCTCGGTGACCTGGTCACTTATCCTTTCTTCTTGCTTCCTTATATTTTCTCTTAACTACCTAAGTTCTTGAACTTTTAGTATATGCTTAGAAAAAGCATTAGACTTGATTAAGGCTCCTTGTGCACTAGCTTGGATTTTGATATCCAGCTTTTTAATCTTCTCATTGATCTCAGTAGTGAAGGTCTCCATAGTGCAAAGCTTAATCAATATCTAACTAATTAACTAAGTAATAGATTGTATGTTGATTATTACCTCAGATAATTTGACCTTGTTTATTGCCACTTCCTGGCTAATTTTCTCTACAAGTTTATGTTGTATCTTAAATTCTACCCTTTCTTCAATTATTTTCTCATCTTCAATGTTAGGGGAATTGATTTCTTCTGCAAGAGTAGCAAGTTGGTCCATTATAGGTGTGTCCTCATTAACTTGTACCTCAGGTATGACCTGTTGTAAGATGTCTCTTACATTTTCTAATATTTCCTTGCTTTTGCATTCCTTCTTTAGCTTTTCTTGTGCTTCTTTTCTTTTACATAATTCCCCATATTTTTTGAGTTCTTCAAGGTCTAGCGTCCTCGGGTCACAATCTAGTATAACAATTACTTCATCAAGTGTGACTGGTCCTTTTCCATGTTTCTTTTTCTTCTTTAGCTCTTGAGGTGAGCTCTTCACAAATGGAACTAATGCTTTTCCCTCAACATTTTATGTATCTTGCCCGGTTGACACATTTTCCTCCTTTTTCTACTCCTTAGTAACTTGTGTGTTAGTTGAATGAGATGGAGCTTTTGATGTTGTGTTAGGTGGGATTGCCTTGATTGTCTTAGGGTCATCTTGTCTCTTTGTATCTACCTCTTTAACCTCAGACTCATTTGTTTATGTTGGTGTACCAGCTCCTTGTTCCCCTGATATATCCATCGGTTTCTCAGGATTTGAGTCTTCAAGTTGTTCCTTAGTAACAATGTCAACTGCTTCCATCAATATAGGAAGTTCACCTGATAATGATGTGATTGTTGGCTTGATAAATGTACCTTCATCTTGTGTGTGAGGTCCAAGGATGTTCACATGCTCTTCATCATCTCAGTCATCATGATCACCATTTGTGATGTCCTTAATGAGTACATCCAATGCTTTGTTATCTACAATTTGGATCTCAACTTGATCCAGTGCATCCTATGAAAAACTTAAGTCCTCGGTGGAAATTGTAGTATCAAGTACCTTGGTATCTGATATATCTACCTTTTATTATTTTAGTGCCAAGTTTGCATCATCAATGTGTATTCCTTTTCCTTTTGATTTTAGCCTCTTCTTAGATGATTTGGAAAGTGCCATCTTTTTCGCTTGCTCTTGAGCTTCAACTATTGAGGTCTAGATAAGTTGGCTAGACTCATCTATATATGCTAGATTTTCATCTAGTATCTACATTTCCTAACTCTTTACTCTGAATCTCCTTGAATATGTTGTCATGTATTCCTCAATTTCAAGAATAGACAAGTTAGGAATTGCCAAAACTAGGGATTGTTCCCTCATTTTCTTCTCGGTGTCTAAGGCATAAGACCATTTCTGTGTTCCTCTAATGCCTTAGGTATTTGCTTGGAAAATTCAATAGGAACTCTTTTGAATTGAATCATCATCTGGATGATTGCCTCATCTATTTTATTCTGATCCTCAATTGACATGTGCTCAAACCGATTGATTTAAGGATCAGTTAGTTCACCATGCTCAATTATATCCTCAACAACTTTATCAATTATTCTATCTTTATTGCTGACCACTTTGAATTGATTATTATCATCTTCTAAATCTTCCTTACCTCTTATCAATTTTCTTCTTTTCCTCGGTGCTTCACAATTAGCTTTTGTACCTCTCTTGGTATATGTTTTTGTAGGTGTTGTTGCCTTTGGTTTTGTGAACTTCATAACTCCTTTCGGCAATGGTGGTGAAGCTCTAGTTGCTGACCTTGTTCATGCCCTTGATTGCACTTCTAACTGCTTCTTCTTTGGAGTTGATGAATGGGAAACTGGTGTAGAATCTGTCCCTTTATCTGACTTAGTTTCTTCACTGTCATGTGGTTTATCAATTAACATTAACTAAACTTTGGTTGCAACTTCAACCGGTGAATTATCAGATGATCTAGAATCATCTCCAAACTTCTCAACTAAAGTTTTCATCATCTTTCTTGATTTCTTTGTTATCTTATTGATAACTAGGCCTATTTTAATTCTTCTCTTGGCCTCCTCATATGTTCCAATTCTTTCTACATTTACATCCTTTAGTGTAGCTAGCAGAACCTTGATTTATTTTGAAGCAAAATCAATGTCCATTTCATAACCCATAGGGGCCAACCATTTAATCCTAGGCTCCACAACCTTTATCAATGTGTGATCAGTGTCCACAAGAAAACAAATATCCATTTCATACTCTTAAGAAATATCCATTTCATACTCTTAAGAAATATCCATTTCATACTCTTAACCTTTATTCATTTTAATCTTAAATTGTTCAAATTAATTATCAAGAACATTGTTCAAATTATTTCCCAATTCATTAATCATGTCTAATATATGTACTATGATTGGCTTGTCGGTTGACCATTCTATATTACTGAAAAAAGGGAAAAATCATTGTACATAGAAGATTATGCAAACTAAAAGTGACCCAAACTTACAAGTATTCAAATTTTCTGACTGAATAGTCTTCATATTCTCTCCAATATACCTCAAAAGTAGCTCTGTAAGGTCTAACTAGAAATCCTTCTTTACCATTTTGTATGAGATGTCAATGGCTCCACATGGCACATTGTTCAGTCTGCTTGACTGATAGATCTTATAACCAATGACATGAGCTACAAACTTGACCTCTGGGTCTTGAATTGAACCAATTTTCAGTGCTCAATGTCAGCCCTAGAATCACTATGAAATGTCCTGGTCTTGTCGATTGTTGGATACCTGATAACTCTATGAATCATATTATTTATTAATTTGACCGGTTCATCCAACCAAAATATTCCATCATGAAACTGACTTAAGAAACTCCTTATCCATTCATTTGTATAGTTCTTCAGGAAACTTAGGGCATTTGTCAGACCAATCATTTCAACCTATTTATATTCTAGTTTAAGTTTTCTATCATCACTGCAAAGCTTCTGGTAAGTTGCACATATTTTGAAATCACCAATTTTTCCTATCTTGTAGTGGATATACAATCTAACATCTTCAACTAACAAAATCCTAGGGAGTATGCTTGAAAAAGCTCCCGCTGAATCAATCTTTGCTGCAACTTTGGGATGAATTTTATATTGGGGTTCATCACAGTTAGCTAAAGTAATTAAGGTCACTTCCTCATCTACTAGTTTGGATTTTCTTTCCTTAGAGGAAGATGAAATTTTACTCAACTTAGGGTTTTGGTAAATACTTTGAATGAGCTTGGTAGTAATTGTACTTACATAGAAATGATGAAGAACACACTCAGTTGGATCTAAAACTATCTTGAGTGCTTCTAAAAATCTTTTCTTGAATTCTCTCTCTAGAAATTTTATCTCTTTGAAATTGCTTTGTGAAGAATAAACTAAGTCTTCCGTATATTTATAGCCTTTTTTAGATTCCCACTTAAAAGTACTTTTCATAAATGCTCAACCTACTTCCAGCTCAGTGACAACTGTCAGCTCAGTGATTACCATAAAACCTCAATAGCTCGGTTAACACATAACTTTCCACTTGGTTAATACTAATACTCGGTTAACCTTGAATAATAGTCACTGACAGGTACTCTTTACTCGGTCTTGCATATACCGACTATATGACTTTGTTAGTTCAAAACTTATAAACCATAATGCATCTTAATTCATGTAGATTTGGTATGTCTTCATCAACTATAAGGAACTATATGTAAGATAAGATCAATTCCATACATACCTATTTCACCTTAGGTGGAGGTACCGATGTCACCCAATCCAATGGACAAGGTTTCACTGACTTCATTGCTTGACTCAACATTGTCATTTGATGCTTTTCTCCACATAGTATTTCTAATTCTCATGATATCTGCAATTGTGTTGCCATTCTCAAATGTTTGTCCTTCTTCTGGTACTCGGTCTTTGCAATCATTTCTTAGGTGACCAACTTTATGAAAATGTAAGCATGCCATACCAGTGTGTGTCCAGCTTCATGATTTTCTAGCCCATCTCTTCCTCATACAATTTTCTACAACATGTCCATACCTTCTACATACTATGTAGTTAACCCATGTGTTGTAATCCCAATTGTAAGCATTACCTTGTCTCTTCAGTTGATAAGGTTTTTTCTTTTGTGTTCATTGTCTAGACTTGCTTCATCTTTGCTAAATACACTCTTGTGAGGTGTGTCCATTCTTGTTGCAAGTGTAACATAATTTCTCCATGGTAGGATTGTTATGAGTCTTATTTAACTTAGCTCTACACTCATATGCTTGATGTCCAAATTGACCACAATAATAATAATAACCATTAAACTTAGGAGTGACTTTAGGTTTACCTTGTGCTTTACTCCTACAAACAATTGAAGTATGTCCTGGTTTGCCACAGTGATAGCATGGTAGCATCTTAGGTATCTAATTTTGATTATTGTTTGCTTGTTCAGCTTGTTTGGATGATTCACCTTGCTCAGTGTAGCCTAATCCAACTTTGCTTCCAAGTCTTCTTTGATTAATAAGAAAATCATCAATCCTTTTTTAATTATCTTCAACATTTTTCATCATTTCATTATGTTGTAGTTGCATCTTCACTTCATTTCTTAGTTTTTCATTTTCTTCCTTGAGTACTCCAATGTCTTCAAGTTTTATTGACAACTCTCCATTTACTTGGTTGATCTCCTAGTTTACAATCATCATCTGATTGGAAATTTCAAAGTGATTCTTGGTAAGTCTCTGTATCTCAATTTGTTTTGATTGAATTTGTTCAGTCATCTATCTCTTATCTTCCACAAATAAATTCCTCTCTTGTTTAGCTTGTCTATCATTATTCATTACATCAATCATTCTCACCATCTATGATTCTTGACCGATCTGCAAGGCTTTCACTTGTTCAGTCAAATGAAGATTTTTCTCAAAAAAATCAGATATAACACTTTTAGAACTGTCATAAATATTGCCTAAACTAGATCTAGAATTCTCAAATGGATCATCAATCTCCTCTTCATGATAACTAGTCTCACATTCCTTGATAGCCATGCTCTTTCTCTATACTAGTAACTTTTTCAATTCATCCTTGGCATGTTTGTACTACTCAATGAACATCTGCATCTGAATCTTTTGATTCTCTTTTGTTTTGTCCACCTTGTATCTCTCCATGGTTAGATCTTTACTCTTCAGTGGTTAAACATTCCAATAAGAGATCTAAGCTCTGATACCAATTGTTGAATGGAGAGATAGGGTACTGAGAAGGGAGGGGTGAATTAGTGCCCTAAAAAAATTTTAACTCCAAAAACTCAATCAGAAAATAGTAGCATACTCATCTATCAACTGAATCCATTATATGCATCATTCATTCAATTAACTTGTAAATGTAAATTTAATGAAATTAAATAATAAATCAATTGATGAACTACAACTGGTTGAATACATGATTGACTTGAAGATTAGTGATTAGAGATCACTGACTTACTGAAATGATATGTAAGATAATTAAATTAGTCATTATATTGTCATTGATGTCAACTAGTTTTGACAGTACTTATCATGTTAGTTTCAAACATCTAAACATCTGTAAAAAGGAAGAAAATATGAAGAACTAAGATATCCACATGGAGGAAGATGGATATGACAGTTGAGGATAAGGAATATTTTAGGTAACTTATTGATGAGTCTATGACTTCATATTGTTGACTTGATTATGTTGCATTAATCTATTATGAAGAAGGAAGAAAAATTGTACAAGGTAATGTGGTTGGTAAATCAAGACTTTAGTATACACCGAGCCAGTGTAGTGTATACTAAGTGACAATATTAACCGAGCTTGTGTTTTTTGATGCATTTCTTTGTTAACTGAGTATGGATGAAAGTATTAAATGCTTAGTTTAGCCGACATAAATTGATGAGCTGGAAATTATTATGATTTTGAGATTGAGGATAAATTTTGTTATGAGATACACGACTTACAAAATTTGGAGAAGATATAAAGGATGGAATTGGAACGTGTTACTGACACAACTATCGAGGAAGGTTTAAGAAGAAAAATCAATGAAGAAGATTAAGCGGCAAAATCAGATGGTTGATATGAAAATGGTTTATCTATCTATATAAGAGACATGAGTTTCACTATTGAAACTATGCCAAAAGAAAGAAGACTGCAGAGATTTCACGTGAATATAGTTTGATGCATGCCTGATTAGACTGGTTGAAGGAGAACCAAACTGTAGAACAGTACCAAGCGTCAGAGAGCTATTACCCAATGAAAGTAAGCTGAGGAAGTGAATTGAAATATTGATCAAAGGATTTGTATGGGCTTAGAATAAATCTGGACATCTACAAATTGAGTTTTATTGTAATCAGATCAACTATTGTTTCAATTTAACCATTGATACAGAAAATCTCCTAACCAAGTGGACTTAACCATCGTATGTTATGCCCCTATGTCATTCATAAAATGTACATTTCTATCTAATCGACCCCATAGTGAATGATGGTTGATAGTTGTTGGTTAACAGTTTGTCCTCCTTTAAGATTTATAACTTTGACTCTCTAAATACCCAATGTGTAGAGAACAAAAGGATGTCACCAACGATTGGGTCAGTGTAAGTCATCTATCACTACCCTCTGAATTGATAGGTATAGCTCCCTGAATATGCAATGATATGCAATGAATGTGTTTTTATCTATCATCAGATTGTTTCTTATAGGATTTAACCAAATTGTTTGTAGGCACAAATAATTCAGGCAGGGAAAGAGTGGACAATCTATAATCCCCAATGGAATGTTGATCATAGATTATCATGAAGTCTATTATCTAACTTAAACTTACCTCATCTAAGAATGCATATCTACTAATGAGAATAGAAGCAGAATCATATATAGACAGCAAATAGAATTGCTTATACTGCAACTACTAATCATGAAATGGAATTCAAGTAGGAATCATAGCTCCATACATAATTTTACTTTCTATTCGGATGCATCTAAATAATAGGGTGAATAGGAGAAGAATCATACATGAAAGGTAAATGGAATTACTTTCACTGCAATTACAAACATGAAATGGAATCTAGTAAGCAATTACAGGTTCATATATAACTGTCCTGTCTATTCACATGCAAATGAAAACTACTGTTTCAACAAACATGAAAACCTAGCAAAGTAAATGGAATCACTTATGCTACCCTTACAAGTTTTCTGACCCCCATACTGAATCTCTTTATAGAATATATAGATTTTACAATACATCAGGCTTGTAGGAGCCAATGACCTTCCCTCTCCTTTGAATACAAAGAGACAAAGCATAAAGACATAAAATCTTCCAATATGAGAACTCAAAAAGTCACTATGAGACTCTTCATCTCCTTTTTAATAGTATCTGTCAAGCCAAATCCATTGGGCTTCTCGGAGTCAAGTCATCATTCAAATTTAGGCAGAATAACTAACCCGATCTCCAACTAGCATTGATCCTCTCCTTCAGATGCTTTAAAACATTCAGCATGATCTCATGACTTTGTCTGCTATTGAGATGCACTCATCTTCTTGTTCCGCTAACTTACAGAACCACTGTTCTAGTGTGAAAATCATTTTGGAGTAGCAGTAGACTCACTATCCTGTATGAGGCAAGAATCATCAAATGATGAGTACTTTATAATCTATACATGTTCAATATCCTTCATAACACATAAGGAAGAAAATTTATCCCTTGAAGTTTTGGTTTTCCTTCATAACTCAAACTCTACAGAAAACACACTTGAAACTCAATTCTCCGCTTTGTCATAACTTTGTGATTTTAACACCAAATCACGTTCCATTTTCACCAATGAGATCCTTGAAGTTCAAGGAACCTCTCCATGCATTCATATCATGAAAAGCACTAACTTTTCTCAACTGTGGAAAATGCATCAAAGGAGTACAAATTTGGCTCTATTACATCACCTCTGATTGCAACACTCATCCATATGTTCATCACTATGATGGAAATCAACCCCATATTTAGGCAATTATAACTCATCCCTAAGTCGTCATGACTACACATACTATCCCTCGATTCCATAGACTCGTCGCCATTTTCTCAAAATCCACAAACACGGCCATGTGCTGAAACTTCCATCCATCCGGCTTTTCTTGTCGCATGATCGTATGACTCTTTTCCAACTCTTGCAATCATGCGACAACTTTAAATAAACCTATATTATATTTTTATCGCATCTGCATTGTTAGTGTATATAGGTTCCCGCTAACAATCCACCAACTCAGTACTTCGTGGACCAATCACAAACTACCATACATGCTCGTGAAACATTTCAGACCCACTGCCTTTACTGACTTTACACCTGGAGGATAGGATGGATGGCATATGATCTGATGGGCTCACAAGATTCTATGAGATCATATGCCATCCATCGATTTGGAATCTTAAGATGCACTTAAAATTAGGGAGGCCCACCTGAATACGTGGCAAGATCCCATTAACTCGCAAAGCATCTTCGGTGACTTACGCTGTCGCATGATCATATGGTATTATTTTATTCCATGTGATCATGTGACCGCTCTCTCATTAGCACATGTGGACTGTACAATTGGCATTCATGGGTCCCAGCAGAGCGCATCTGCGCTGTTGGCGTACATAGGTTCCCTTTTTGCCTTGTCGCATGATCGCGTGGCAATATTTTAATCCATGTGATCATGCGACTGCTCTATTTTTCCACGCAATATAATATTAAATGTTAAACCTTCACTTTCCCAGTTTGTCATATCTGCATTGTTATTTGATTGCATCGAGTCATGCTAGACAAGAGAGGGCCGAATGCATTCTAAGAATGAAGTAAGCTGAGGCTATATATTCAACTGTTACTAACCATTCTAAAAACTCTCTGTTTCAAATTTGGCCATCACATTAATGAGATTTACTTGAACCTTTGTGCCATCATGGAGGTTGATTTCATCAGAATATATCAGAGGACTAAGTCAGTATATATTCAAAATGGAAAAAGAGATAAACCCGAGCTTCATAATTATGGTCTTTTAAAAGTATGGCCACTGTATTTAATGCATCTTATAATTAAATTCCATCATAGCATCATATTACTATTTCAAAGAGATTTAGATGTCGATCATTGGCACTATTCCACCCTTAAATATAGTCTAGAGATCAATTCATCCTCATCCCTGAATAAAAGCCTTCAAATTAGGAAAGTTTGACTTCCATTAGCAAAGTATTTCATGTAATAACCATAATACTTGAGAAGTCAAAACTTTATTCTACTAATGTTATGAGTTTGACTCTCTTTTCCTCATTAATCCTTTGTCACTTCCTTTATTGAAGACTTAGAGATATTATAACAATTTTGAAATCAAATCTTCAATGATCACTTATGCAAGGAATAAATCTCCTGCACACTGACATATGGATAGACTTCTTTGAATGTCTACATCAACTCTGGCACTACACTATCCAAATAAAGATTCCCTTTTCTGATTCTTTGCAACATCTGAAGATCATGACTTGAAACCATCACTTTGCCTGAGAAAGAACATCCATTGGAGCACAAGTCTCTACCAGGTTAGGATCTACAACCTACCCAAATAATGAGACCTTGATAATAACCCAACCGGCTTGAAACAAGATGGAAAATGAAGGGGAACCCGGAAAAGACTTCCTATCCTAGGGAAGACTTAGACCTAGACACCAGACTAACCAGAAATGACCAATATTGCCAAAAAAAATGGGTGACTGAAAGTCAGGCAACAATAGTTAATTGTTAGTCTTAAATCCTCTAACAAGGTTACACCTAACAATGTGTTTGTAACCTTTAACAGGGTTGGCTCTTCACTAAGCTCACTTCAAAAGAGTGAAAATTATTTTGGGTTATCAGTCCCAGGTGGTTTTTCCCTTAATAGGGTTTCCACGTTAAATCTATTAGGATTAACAAGACAAAAATAACAATTATGTGCAAATATAACCAATATCAGAAATGCAATAAACCACATAGAAGAGAGCACAAGACATAAAGATTTAACGTGGTTCACCCAATCCTTGGGCTATGTCCACCAACAATGAGTCCAATATTATTATTATCCAGTGATTACAACCTGATTACAATCCATAATCCCTTACAGCTCAATTCCCCCGCAAGTACTAAAATCATACATCATAATGAAATCCCTAACCCTAAGCCAATATAACAAGGTTTATGTCACTTAACAAGTTAACCCTAACATAATTGATGAGTCAACCTAAGAAAAGGCTTGAAGAGTCAACCTAGGGAAATGTTTGACGTGTCAACTCAAAAATGCTTGACGTGTCAACTTAAAAATGCTTGACGAACCCCATGACGAATGAAAAGTGTATAGTACTTTCCTGGATAGTACTTTCCTGATCAGTCACCATAAGCTAACAATCTCCCACTTGGGAACTGATCAAACTCCACACCAAACAACAATCTCCCACTTGGAGACTGATCTTGTAGCTAAACCACTACCCTATGAGGCTCCCACTGGATCCAACCACCCTGGACTCAACTGTCCCTTTATTCTATTTAGTCTAATAGACCAACCAAAGTTGAACAAGAGTTCAACTTCTCCCTTGTTACTACCTTTGTAAACATATATGCCAGATTATCATTTGTATGTATCTTTTCCAGCTTTAACTACCCATCATCCAAAAATGACCCAATGAAATGGTACTGCAACTGTATGTGTTTTGTCTTTGAGTACAAAATAGAATTATTCACAAGATGAATGGCACTTTGGCTATTTGTATGTAGAAAATGCCTCGAACCCCATGACAAATGAAAAGTGTACAGTAATTTCCTGATCAGTCACCACAAGCTAACAAAATCATCATGTTATGTGTTTCTATGATGATTGTTTTATTGTCATAATTTACATACTACATATTTGATTTGGTCGGTAATCACAGTGAGTTAATTAATTGGTAATTAGTAAAAGGCACAGACAGTTTAGTAGTTTATGTTACCGAGTTGCAAAATTTGTTGAAATTGTTTTAAGTGTTACATCTTTGTATTTGGGATTGTAGGATAACTAATCTAACTAATTGACCCCCCTCTCAGTTATTTAACAATTGGTATCAGAGCATTGGTTTCTTGGAACAAAGTTTTAAGGACTTCAACAGAAAGATCACAAGATGTATAAGAGGGAAGTGCCAAAGCTAAACAAGGACAACTTTACAATATGGAAAAGCCAAATGAAACTTCACATATTCAAAATTAGAAATTCTACCTTACATCTACTTGAACATGGCTACTTGCAACCACCTACTGGACCTTTGACTCTTGATCAACTAAAATATCAACATGAACACAACATGACTATGATAGAGATTGTTGCTACTCTATTTGATGTTGAATTCGAGGATGTCAAGAATTGCATCACTTGAAAGGAAATGTGGGATAAACTTTCTCAAGTCTATGGTGGTGATGCAAATGTGAAGAGAGCCAAAGTTGAAAGCTTAAGAGGTAGATTTGATGATATGAAAATGAAGGAAGGAGAAAACACTACAAAATATTCAAATTGAATGAAAGAGGTAGTCAATGTTATCCAAGGATCTAGTGGTGTCATTGATGAAGATACAGTGGTAAGTAAGATTCTAAGGACTTTGTTGCCTACATATGCAATCAGAATATCTACTATACATGAAATGAGGTCTACACCTGGTAGCACTCTTACTCTTGATAGTCTGATTGGTAAGCTAACAACTTCTAAGTTGAATAATTTTGATAATAGTGTTGTACCATTTGTTGAGTCTGCTTTTATGTCTTCTCTAAAGATCGGTAAATCTAGCAGTAGACATGCTATAAGGAATAACAGTGATAGTAATACTAATGATGAGCTTGATGAAATTGAAGCTCTTATGGCCTGGAGAATGCCTAAAGCTAAAGGTAGATATAAGGTAAAATTACCTTTAGCTTGCTTTAAGTGTAGATAAGTTGGCCATATTGCTGCTAGATGTCCCAACAAGAAAGAGGAAGATAAAGACCAAGACTGATCTGGTGATGGAAGCTATGGAAGAAAAAATAATAGAGGTTACCGACACTACAACAAAAATAACTGAGATCACAAAGACAAGGGCAAAAAGGCATGTTATTTGGTTGAAATGAGGACAATGACACAGATGATGATGTTGCGGTAGTATTTGTTGCAATGAAAGATGATTCTGAGGAAGAGGAAAGGTATGTAGAAACAACATTCATTTCTAAAGTTAGTAAAAATGATACTTGGATCATTGATAGTGGCTATACACATCACATGAGTGGTGATGAAGATAAGTTTGCTCATCTTGAGCATTATAATGGAGGTTTAGTAAGAATGGGTAATGATACACCTTGCATGGTTAAAGGAAAATGATCTTTATTGATAAATGATAAAATCAGATGTGATAATACTTATTGGGTAAAAGGAATAAATTACAATTTGCTAAGTGTGGAACATCTTAACAACTCAAGTCACTAAGTGTCATTTTAAAGAAATAAGGTGAAGATATATAATGAAAGTGGAAAGCTTATTGGCCGTACACATCACATGAGTAGTGATGAAGATAAGTTTGATCATCTTGAGCATTATAATGGAGGTTCAGTAAGAATGGGTAATGATACACCTTGCATGGTTAAAGGAAAATGATCTTTATTGATAAATGATAAAATCAGATGTGATAATGCTTATTGGGTAAAATAACTAAATTACAATTTGCTAAGTGTGGCACATCTTAATAACTCAGGTCACTAAGTGTCATTTGAAAGCAAGAAGGTGAAGATATATAATGAAAGTGGAAAGCTTGTCAGAACAAGAGGACAATCAAAAGGTAACTTATTTTATCTTGACAATGCTAAGACTTCTTATTTACTGGTGAAAAATGAAGATGCATGGCTATGGAATAAAAGGTTATGTCATATAAATTTTGATAACATGATTAAGATCCGTAAAAAGAGAAAAGTTAGAGGACTATCTAGCTTAACTAAGCTTGATCATGTTATGTGTCAACAATGTCAGGAACGGAAGATGACAAAATCTAGTTTTAAAAGTAAAGACTATTCAACAAAAGGAATCTTGGAATTAGTTCAAACCAATCTATGTGGTCCCATAAGAACTCAAAGCTATCATGGTGATAGATACTTTATTATGTTTGTTGATGATTATACTAGATTGATGACTGTTATGTTTCTAAAAGAGAAATATGAGGCATTTAAAATGTTTAAATGGTACAAAGCTAAAGTAGAAAAATAAACTGGAAAAGAACTAAAATGATTTAGGTCTGATAGCAGCGGTGAGTTTATTTATGATGAATTCACTAACTATTGTAATGAGCATGGCATCAAAAGATAGGTTTCTGCACCTAGAACACCGCACTAGAATGAGATTGCTGAAAGGAGAAATAAATCTATTATTGATTGTGCAAAAACACTGATGATAGAGAAAAATGTTGCACAAATGTACTAGAAATAAGTAGTTAGCACAACTGTATATGTACTGAACCGATTAAAACTAAAGAAAGACACAAAAAAGACACCCTACGAGTTATGGTTTGGACACACACCGAGTGTAAGTTACTTCAAAATTTTTGGTAGCAAATGTTTTATTCTGAAAGATGATAGGAATGGGAAATTTGAATCTAAAGGTGATGAGGGAATATTTCTTGGATATTCTACTAAAAGAAAATATTACAAGTGTCTGATTAAGGTTACTAATAAGATGATTGAAAGTGCTAATGTTAGAGTTGATGAATTTACTAATAAAATTGATGAAGAAAGCACTAAGGACCCGAAAGACTATGGTAGATTCACTTATGTTGAGAATCTAGAGTACCTACCAAAGCCACGGGCTAAGTCAACCAAGCATCAGGAAAATAACACTGAGGAACAACAAAGGGAAACCAAGGATTAGGAAGAAGCTACTGAGCAAGGAAATGAACCTGAACAGAATGAAGAACAAAGGAGAGATCAAGTTCTAGCAATATTTTTCAGAAGACATCATCTTAAGAACCAAATCATTGGAGACAAGCAAGCTGGCATGCTGACAAGAAGTAAGTTAAGACAAAACACATGCTTAGTTTGTGAGTTTGAACCGAATAATTTTAAGGTTGCACTTGAGAATGATGAATGTGTCAATGCTATGAATGAAGAGATTGAACAAATTGAGAAAAATAAGACATGGACTTTAGTACCTAGACCAAAAGATAAGAATTTTATCGGTAGTAAATGGATTTTTAGAAACAAGATGAATGAAAATGGAGAGGTTACAAGGAACAAAGATAGACTTGTTTGCAAGGGATATGCACAAGAAGAAGGTATTGATTATGGTTAAACTTTTGGACCTATTGCTAGACTAAAAGGAGTCTACATGTTACTTGCATATGTTGCACATAAGAACTTTAAGGTATATCAAATGGATGTTAAGTCAACTTTTCTAAATGGAATACTAGAGGAGGAGGTCTACATAGAATAACCAAAAGGATTTCTTGATCCGAATAAGACATGGTTATTCAAAAAAATGATGGAATTTTCATCACACAATCAAAGTACATTAAGGAAGTATTGAGAACATTTGGCATGGAATATGCTAAACCAGTAGGAACACCGATGGTCATAGGCTGCAAACTGACAAAAGATGATGAATCTACAGAGGTAAATCAAACACCGTATTTATCTATGATTGGTAAATTGATTTATGTTGTATTTAGTAGGCCTAATATTGCATGTGCAGTAGGGATTGTGGCTAGAGTATCTACCAATCCAAAGGATTCACACATGGTTGCAGTGAAAAGAATCTTGAGATACCTAAAGAAAATAGAGGATTATGGTTTATGGTATCCTAAGGAAGGAAAATTTGAACTAAGAGTTTACACTGACGCAGATTAGGCTGGAAATATAGATGACAGAAAAAGCACAGCCAAAGGAGCATTTTTCTTTGGTGAAAGACTTGTAACTTGGACAAGTAAGAAACAACCTTGTATTTCTCAGTCTACTACCAAAGCAGAATATGTTGCTTCTGCTACAAACTGTTCAAATATTGCTTATATCAAACAAGTGTTGGAAGGGATGAATGAGTTAATCACTGAGCCAGTGATTATATATTGTGACAACACTAGTGCAATAAATATCTCTAAGAATCATGTAATGCATTCAAAGACAAAGCATTTATCAATTAAGTATCACTACTTAAGAGAACAAGTTTAGGAGAAGCAAGTCAAACTGGAATATGTTACATCAAAGGAGCAACATGTTGATATTTTTACTAAGCCTCTACCAAATGACACTTTTGAATACTTGAGGACTAGACTTGGGGTATGCCCCCTATCTACCGGTCACTAATGTGATCTAGAGGTTGCATCAGCCTAATCTTATCAGAAGATCATTCATGTTGATGCAACATAGCTCACACTTTAGATTATGTCTAAGGTTGTGAAAGATTTGAGGAGCTAAAATAGAGAATTTGCATATCAGTATACCGAGATACATTATCTACACCAAACAACAAAGAGTGACTTGGCTATTGCAAAGCTATATGTTTTATGTTTTTCTTTGGCATTGTTGTCAAAGGGAGAGATAAACAATACGAGAGATAAACAAAGAGATCAATGGAATATCTATCTAAGGGAGAGATAATCTAAGAAAGTCAGGGAGAGACTTGAATATTTATTGCTGAAAACAGAAGCAATCTGAGAGCTAAAAAGATCAAATCCGGAGAGGAAAGTCTGCACTTATAATGTTGTTATGTAATGTAGTGATTAAACATATTAAATATCAAACTAGGGAGAGATTAGCGAGCTACAACATTTACTTACATAGTTTTGGAATACATCTTTGGTATATTTCATATTGCTTATGTTTCCATCAATGCCAAAGGGAGAGATTGGTGAACTACAACTAATTAAATACTTGACTGAATTGAAGATCAATGATTAGAGATCACCAAGTTACTAAAATGATATGTACGATAATTAAATCAGTCATTATGTTGTCATTGATGTCAACTAGTTTTAAAAGTACTTATCATGTTAGTTACAAGCATCTAAACATCTGTAAAAAGGAAAAAAAGATGAAGAACTTAGATATCTACATGGAGGAAGATGGATATGATAGATGAGGATAAGGAATACTTTGGGTAACTTATTGATGAGTCTATGACTTCATATTTTTGACTTGATTATGTTGCATTAATCTATTATGAAGAAGGAAGCAAAATTGCACAAGTCAATGTGATCGGTAAATGAAGACTTCAGTATACATCGAGCCAATATAGTGTATACCGAGTGACAGTATTAACCGAGCTTGTGTTCGTCAACACATTTCTTTGTTAATTGAGTGTGGATGAAAGTATTAAATGCTTATTTTAGCTGACAGAAATTGATGATCTGAGAATTGTTATGATTTCAAGATTGAGGATAAAGTTTGTTATGAGATCTACGACTGACAAAATTTGGAGAAGATATAAAGGATGGAATTGAAACATGTTACTAACACAACTACCAAGGAAGGTTTAAGAGGCAAAATCAATGAAGAAGATTAAGTGGAAAAATCTAATGGTTGATATGAAAATAGTTTATCTATATATATAAGAGACATGAGTTTAACTATTGAAACTATATTGGAAGAAAGGAGACTATGGAGATTTTGTGTGAATACAGTTTCATGCATGTTTGATCAGACTAGCTGAAGGAGAACTGAACTGCAGAATAGTATCGAGCATTCAAGAGCCATTACCGACTGAAAGTAAGTTGAGGAAGTGAATTAAAATATTGATCAAAGGATTTGTATGGGCTTAGAATAGATCTAAACATCTACAAATTGAGTTGTATTGTAATCATATCAACTATTGTTTCAATTTAACCATTGATCCATAAAATCTCCTAACTGAGTGGACTTAACCATCTTATGTTATGCCCCTATGTCATTCGTAGAATGTACATTGTTATCTAATTAACCCCATAGTGAGTGCTGGTTGATAGTTAACTATTAGTCTTAAATCCTCTAACAAGGTCACACCTAACAGTGTGTTTTTAACCTTTAACCAAGCTCACTTTAGAAGAGTGAAAATTATTTTGGGTTACCAGCCCCAGGTGGTTTTTCCCTTAATAGGGTTTCCATGTTAAATCATTGTGTTATGTGTTTCTATGATGATTTTTTTATTTTCATACTTTACATACTCCATATTTGATTTGGTCAGTAATCACAATGAGTTAATTAACGGTAATCGGTAAAAGGAACAGATAGTTTAGCAGTTTACATTATCGAGCTATAGAATTAGTTGAAATTGTTTTGAGTGTTACATCTTTGTATTTGGGGCTATAGGATAATTGATCCAACTGATTCACCCCCCTCTTAGTTATTCTAATATCAATCACATAACACAAGTATTTTGGATACGCAGAAACCCTTGTTAGAAGGTAAAAACTATGGTGGGGATGACACCCATAAATTCTTCACTACTACAAATAATAAAGTTTTTCAGTTAAGGCTACAAGTTGTGATCACTTCTGGTGATCTTACCCTATTATGAGTAAAAAAAGATCAGCTAGATCTACTATGTTAAAGGATTTCAACAGCACTACTTGAGTGTGTACTTGGCTAAGATATTTACAATAAAGATTGTTTGGTCTACTCTGTTAAGAGATTTTTGCTAACTATGTTATAATGATTAGAGAATAACAAGATGTATCTATAATTGACAAATTAGCCTTGTTTGAAATAGATCTATGAAGTATTGAGTATATATCACCTTGATATGTGAAAATCTTGTCTCTGAACTGCTCGATAGCCTTGTCTGATTCTATCTAATCTGAATGTCTCTGTATTCTGCTCTTCCTTGTCTGATAACTGATGTATTGAAGTTGCTTCTTGCTTCAAGATCTCCTTCACATATCATACCATTCTTAGCTTCTCTATTCTCTTGTTCTTATGTCAAAATGACATGAGTTACAATTATTTAGCATACTACTATGACCGCTTAAAAAAATTAGGTCACAATATCTTAGGAAAAACCCTAAGATCTACGGTATACAAAAATAACCTATATCTAGAAATTACATAGAGATTTTTATTTTAATTAATGAGTATATCTACAATAAATGATCCTCGATCTTGGCAAAACATTTTATGGTTTTTTGTAACCACCTACATAGATAAATGTGCCAAAACTGATTACTATGTCATTTCCTGGATTGATCGGTAAACATTGTCAATACTACTCAATAATTATACTGTGCTTGGTGTCTAGTCTTCTCAGTGTTTACTGACGCTTGGTATTGGTATACACTAATGCTTGGTATAATTTCTTTAGTGCTTGGTTAGGACTATTATCTTTTATTTCTCAGTACTGCCTTGATAGCTCGGTGTGAAGGCTTATGTAGTTGACTGAATAGCATGTATAGCTTTTAGTACTTCCTTTTACCAACTAGATAGCATAGATAACCAAATGATCATCTTTGATACTAATGAAAATCCTGAATGCTCAAAATATAGATAACAATGTAGAGATATAGAGTAAGATAGAGAGGAATAGATAGAGATGATGAGATAGAGCCAATTTTGAACTATTGATTTCAAAAATCTAGGTTGTGCATTTCATATAGGAAATGATAATTAGATAGATAAGGAGATATAGGGAGGGATAAGGAGGGGAGTGAGTAAGATGAATAATAGAAAGAGAGAAGAGAGATAGAGAGGTGAAAAGTGTTGGATTAATAATGGAAAGTTTAAGTACTAAGAGAGGAGGGGTGAATCAGTACTCAAAAACCTTTTATCTACTATTCTAACCATTCACCAAATTGAAAACTTTGCATACAACACCATAAAACATAAATATCACATCATGAAAACATAACTCATAAAACCATGATTTTTGGTCTCACGGAAACCCTTGGTCAGAGGCAAAAAATGTGGTAGGGATGTTACCCATAATACTTAACTACTGTAGTAAAAAGGTTGCTTGGTTAGAGATACAAAATTTAGCTACTTTTGATAGCTTACCCTGTTAAGAGTACATACCCTATTAGGAGTACAAAAGAATTATGCAGCCTACCTTGCTAAAGGATTTTACAATCTCTAATATATGTCTATATTGCTTCTTTCTATGTTTGCAATTTGCATGTTCAAAAGTATAGTGTCTTTGTGTCAAATTTATGTCTAAGAGTTCAACATATTATATATGACCATTATCTTTACTTCCTCTCATTTGCAATTGTAGTTGTGTTGGTACATGGTTTGACTCCTAGAAGGACAAGTTAAACACACCAAAGTTTAGCAGAGGCTATGTTTCTCTAGTTGACTATAGTTTATTTTAGAAATCTAGTGAGAGAAATAGTATGTCCTATTTCCTAAAATAATTTTAGAATTCCAATTAGTATGTCCTATTTCCTTGTGAACAACTAATTAAAATGGTGTACATTCACATGAGGTCAAGAATTCAAAATGGGCTCATTTATAACCGACTTGAAAAAAATGGGCTCATTTATTCTTTGTATTTGACCATGAGTAACTTCCACCATATTATTTTTCGATGTTCATGTGCTCTTGATATACTTAGCAGCTACACTAGAAGAACCAATTTGATGATGAATTGCTTTCTTGCCTTTGAACGGGCTCTTTATTGTTGAAGATGAATCATATTTCTTCATTGGTCTAATTCCACACATTGCATGCTTTTCTTTGGCTTTGTATGTGTTTTCATTTCCTTTTTACAACGTCGTAATTCCTACAATTTTATATATTAGTGTTTGGCTTAAACTTTAGCATTCACTTATATTTTATTAAATTTGTATGTTTAAAATTTTATTTTATTTTTTGTATGTATTCAAAATGAGTGTGTGAGTACTAAAAATAATTTTGGAATTAACTTATTTATTTGAACTTTAGAGTCTAATTTGTTTAGTGTATTCCACCTTGGCATCCACTTATTGTTTATGTGAAGTGTGAGAAAAATAGATTTTAGTCTTTTTATATATACTTATTTGATTTAACTTTGAAATTCACTTATATTTAAGGCACTTATTATATGCATGTGTGTGTGTGTGTGTGTGTGTGTGTGTGTGTGTGTGTGTGTGTGTGTGTGTGAGAGAGAGAGAGAGAGAGAGAGTTATGCAGAGTGATCAACAAGAAGCTTAGGAAATATTATATTTCCTCTTCAACTCTCCAAGTTTTGATTTGATGTAATCCAATCCTTCTAACCTTGAAACACAAGGTATTTCAACCAAGTAGTGGTGGCTAGACACCTATCCTACTTCTCCTCAATGTCTAAAGGCTTCACACAAATTCTTCTAAAATTTGGAACTTAGGGACAGTAGCCTTATTCTAGGATGACTTGGGAAATCTTTGCTAGTGGCTTCACACAACCCAACAAAAGGTTGGAACACCTTATTTTGATGTAAGGACAAGGAAACAACCCTGATATTTACCCTTCAACTTTCACAATATTCAGTGTGATACTACCCTTAGTTTACCTAGTAGGTAATTCAGTGTGATACTTATCTCCTAGTTCCAAACAAACCTTATAAGCTTCTTTGAAGTCTCCATCATTGGGATACATGTCCTTGAAGGCAAAGATGCCTACACTTTCCAATTGAACCAACTTTATGGCCAAATTCCTCCTGCTCAAGGCATCAACTACCTTGTTATCCACACCCTTGTTATGTTTTATGGTGAAGTTGAATGCTTGCAAGTATTCCATCCACTTGAGGTTCCTATGGTTCAAATTTCTCCTTTCTATTCAGAAAACTCAAAGCATGATTGTTAGTGAAAACAATAAATTCTTTCAGTAACAAGTAATGCCTCCACTTCCTAAGGGATTGAACCATAGCATACATTGATGAACCTACAACTGATTTGAGAAAGAGATTGATGAATCAAATGCGTGAGTTGAAGATCTGTGATTTAATATCACCGAAGTTGCTGATTAGATATGTAAGATAATTAAATCATTAATATGTTGTCATTGATGTCAACTAGTTTGACTATACTTATCTTGTAAGTTACTATACCCAAACATTTGTAGAAAGGAGAAAAAGAGATGAAGAACATATATATCTACATGAGGAAGATGGATATAACAGATGAGGATAAGGAATACATTGGGTAACTTATTGATGAGTCTATGGCCTTATGTTATTGACTTGATTATGTTGCATTCATCTATGATGAAAAGAGCATAAATGCATAAAGCAGTGTGGTCGATTAAAGAAGCAATTTCAGTATACACTAAGCAGTGTAGTCTATACCGAGGGATAGTACTTACCAAGCTTATTTTCTTCGACGCATTTCTTTGTTAACTGAGTAGAAGGAAAGGAATCAAAGATTATTTTAGTTGATAAGGATTGATGAGATAGAAGCACCTTGAACTCAGCGTTAGAGATAAAGTTTGTTATGAAGATCTACAACTAGCAAAATTCAAGGAAGATCAAAGGGATTGAAATAAAATGTGTTACTAACACAATAGCCGATGAAGGTTTAAGAGGCAAAATCAACAAAGGAGAACAAGCGGAAAAATCTAATGGATGAAAATAAAATGATTTACTTGTCTATTTAAGAGACTAGGGTTTCAGTATGAAAAAATGTCAGAAAGAAGATTACTGCAAAGATATCATGTGAACAAGCTTCATGCATGCCTTATCAGACTGGTTAAAAAAGAACCAAACTGGAGAGGATAACCGAGTGTCAGAGAGCTATTTACTGAGAGATAGTAAGTTGATGAATATTGTTGAAACAAAATAGATACATTGATCAGAGGGTTTGAATGAGCTTAATTTTGATCTGTACATCTGCAATTGAAGTTGTATTGAAGAAGATCACCTACTATTACATTTTAACCATTGCATACAATCAAATCTCTTAACCGAGTGGACTAGGAAAGTCTTTTATGTATCATTCATAGAATGAACATTGTTATCCTATCAACCCCATAGTGAATGCTAGTTGGATGATAACTATTGGTCTAAAATCCTCTAACAAGGTCACACCTTACAGTGTATTTTGTAACCTTTAATAGGGTTGGGTCTTCACCGACCTCACTTCAGAAGAGTGAACATATTTTGGGTTGTTGGTCCCAGGTGGTTTTTCCCTTTATAGGGTTTCCATGTTAAATCTCTTGTGTTATGTGTTGATTGTGATGATTATTTATTGTCATACTTTACATGTTTCATATTTGATTTGATCAATGAATATACTAAGTGGTTAACTAATAATCGATAAATGCACAGATAAAATAGTATTTATGTTACCGAGCTACAAAAGTTTAAGATAATTATTTTGAATTATACATTTTGATTTGGGATTGTGGATAACTAATTCACCCCCCTCTCATTTATTCTAATAATTGGTATCAGAGCTAACCAAGTTGCTTGGAACAAATTTTAAAGACTTCAACATAAAGATCTCAAAATGTATAAGGGGGATGTGCCAAATTTGAACAAAGATAACTTCACATTATGGCAAAGTCGAATGAAACTGCACATAGATGGAATTGGGAATTTTTCCCTCACTCTAATGGAGCAAGGCTACATTGCACTACCCACTAGACCTTTGACCCTTGATCAGTTAAGAGACACACATGGGAAAAATGTTACTATGATGGAGATTTTTGCTGCCCTGACAGATGCTGAATTTGAAGATATCAAGGAATGTACTACTACTAAAGATATGTGGGAGAAACTTGCTCAAGTTTATAGTGGTGATGCTAGTATCAAAAGAGCAAGAGGTAAAAGCCTAAGAGGAAGATTCGATGACATGAAGATGAAGGAAGGTGAGAACATAGTTAAATATACAAATAGAATCAAGGAAGTTGTTAATGATATAAGAGCATCTGATGGAGTTATAAGTGAAGACACAGTTGTAAGTAAAATTCTTAGAACCTTATTATCGGTTTATGCAATCAAAATATATGCAATCCATGAAATGAGATCTACACCGAATAGTACTCTCACTCTTAACAATCTAATTGGTAAACTTACTACATTTGAGCTAAATAACTATGATAATAGTGTTGTATCAACTATTGAATCTGCTTTCATGACTTCTCTAAAGATTAGTAAGTCTAGTAGTAGATATGATAATGATGATAGCAATACTAATAATGAGCTCGATGAATTGGAAGATCTAATGGCTAGAAGGTTACCTAAAGGTAAAGGTAGATATAAGGGTAAGTTACCTTTAGCATGTTTTAATTGTAAAGACGTTGTTCATATTATTGCTAGATGTCCAGATAGGAATGAAGATGACAGAAACAAAGATCAATCTAGTGAAGGAAGCTATGGGAGAAGAAACAATAGGAGTTAAGGACATTACAATAGAGACAAATGAGACAATAATGACAAAGGTAAGAAGGCATGTTACATTGATGATGATAATGAATCTGACTTAGATTTTGATGATGACTATGAAGTAGTATTTGTTGCAATGAAGGATGATTCAGAAGAGGAAGAAAGGTATGTAGAAACAACACTGATTTCAAAAGTTAACAAAAATGATACATGGATCATAAATAGTGGTTGTACACATCACATGATTGGTGATGAGGAGAAATTCAATCATCTTGAGCAATATAATGGAGGATCTGTAAAAATGGGTAATGACACACCCTGGATGGTTAGAGGTAAGGGATCCTTACTAATTAATGATAGAATCTAGTGTGATAATGCATATTGGGTAGAAGGATTAAAATATAACTTGTTAAGTGTGGCTTAGCTAAACAATTCTGGTCACTGAGTTTCTTTTGAGAGCAAGAAAGTAAAGATTTATGATGATATTGGAAATTTAGTGGGAAGAGGAGCACAGACAAAAGGTAATCTATTTTATCTTGATAATGGTGAGTCTTCTTATTTGATGATGAAAAATGATGATGCATGGTTGTGGCATAAAAGGTTATGTCATGTGAATTTTGATAACATGATTAAGATTAGTAAAAAGAAAAAAGTTAGAGGTCTGCCTAACTTAACAAAGCTTGATCATGTCTCCAACCTTCCTTGATTAGGTCCTCCTATTCCCATGAACAATTCATTGATGATACCCTTTTTATGGGTGAAGCTACTGTTAAAGAAGCCAAGAATCTCAAAAAAGACTTGTCTATCTATACCTTGGCTACGGGTCAACTTATCAATTGGAATAAGAGCTTCATATACTTTATCAATACCCCCCTTGAGAGATAGGCTAAGATCTCCAAAATTCTTGGTTGCAGCATTGGTGCTCTTCCCTCCTCCTATCTGGGTCTCCCCCTTTTCTCTAAACCCCCTGATAGTTTTTGGAATCAAATTGTTGACAGATACAATGGTGTCATGCCCATAAATTTCACTCTAAAAACACACTATTTTTTTTTTTTTTGATAGGTAATAAAGGAAGACATAAGACTAAGTTTATGTTGAGGGTTAATAGAGAAACTATAGTTTCAAAAAGAGTTAAAATCAATATTTCCTCTACAACGTTGGTGATAAAGGTTTCTAGTTGAATTAGATTAAAAAAAAAGGAATGTTAACTGGTTAGCGAAGATTCGATCAAGTTATCCTATCATTCAAGTTCGATCATGAGAGAACCATCTAAAATTTTAGTTATGACATCTTCGAATAATCGTCCCCTATGCTGATGCTATACTACAATGAGTTGATTGGATTCACTTATGAAAGCACTGAGTTAATAAGGCAAGGAATCTATTCAATTATAAAATGGCCGTACAGGTTTATTTGATCATAAAATTTTCTATAATCTACCCCACAAATCTTGCCTATCAGCTATGTACATTAACCCCCTTAAATGGCTTAAATAAAGACATAATTGTAGAATAATAATTATATCAACTATTAGCATTTAATAATTAATATAATTATGGCAAGGTAAATAAATTCATTATTGGATACTAAGACTAATAATAAGCAAATATCAATTAATTAATATAAGATATGAATCAATATTTTAATAAATCTATAAATGATATTATTCACTGTAAAAATAAAACACGTTTAACAATGATCATATATTATCTTTTAATTACTATGATTATTAATAGCATATAAATGATTTTTCTTATTAAATAATAAATTATGTAATTAATATTACGAATATTTTTATTAACACTATTATGAAATAATAATATTACTTAATCAATAATTTTAAATTATTAATTAAATAGTACATATATTAATTAATCAATAATTATAAAATATTAATTAATTAATATGTTTATTAATTTAATTAATAAATTATAATATACTAATTAATAATATATATATATTATATAATTAATAAATTTTAAAATCATGAATTAATAATAATTAATAATAAATTAAATAAAAAAAAGTAAAATTAAAAAAAAGTTCATATTTTCCCATGCGCAAGTGAAGGGGGGAATCCCAAAAGGGATTCACGTGGTCCCCCCCACACTGTCATGCGCAGGGGGAAGGGTACTTGCCCTCCTGTGCATGGCAGTGCCTATGTGGGGGCGAGTCCCAAGGAGGTGGGGCCCACGGGTCCCCCTCTCATACCACTTTATTTTTTTGAAATTTTTTTAAATTTTGTTTTGTAAAAACAAAAAGAATCAGTCCCAACGTGGGTATAGAATGGGAATTTTTTTTGATTTATAATATTGCTAATTTATAATTTGCTTGCTAGATGTATATTATATATTTTTATATAAAGGTTCCTTTTCAGAGCTTCTTGGGGTGGGATCCCAAGTAGGATCCCCTAAGAGGACTAGTCATCTAGGAGAATAGGTTAGGTCTTGAGATAGCTCTATTTTTGTTTTTTTAAATATTGCCAAGTAGATAGGAGATAATAATTTTTTATTGACTGTGGATTTGGAAATTGTATGGAAATTTTTCCCATACAATTTCCAAAGACCTGTAGGTCTCTTTTTCATTCTTTTGCTTGTATTTTTACTCTTGTTTTTATTGCTTTTTCAATCTTCTTCTAAATTTAATTTACCTATTAGCTAGGTGTGAAAAGGGTTTATCAATTCAAGTCTAAGTTCTCAAATGGTGTGGGTGATATATATAAGTGTTCCTTTAACAATGAATTCAACAAATAGATTAATCAAACTGATCTCTTATTCAAAGAACATCTAGAACATTTGCAACTACTACTTTCTTTATCTTGTTTAACCAATGACTCAAATTGCAAAGTAGTTTCCTTCAACATAATTGACAACTTTGTTCCTACTTATTCATTTCACTAATCAAGATAATACATTGTCATTTCATCATAAAAATAACCATACACTATTCCTTTCTTAAATAACAATTACATCTTTTCAATACTATCTCAAAGAGAAACTTCATGGAAACAACATGTAATATTACTATTCAATGCTTTGAGAAACTTCCATTTTTACATTTGATAACACATTATTCTATAATCTTTGTTTTCATAAGAACATGATTATGCCATATCATAAATGAAACTATCAACAAAATTTACATACACTTCCTCACAACTCATTACAACAACTCTTGATTCAATACATGACTTGGAGAGTCTTCTCCAATACAATAACACTAACAATAGCCTATTACACAAATGGTACATCCATAATATGGAAACCTCTTCAAAATTCTACAAGATCCCAACTCCATCCATGGAGTCTTCAAGCTCCAAATTCCTGCAAAAAAACCAAATTCATAGGCCAAGGAGTGCTCACCTCCCAACCTAGGCTTCTAAGAAGCCACCCCCGAGCTTGGGGAAACACCACAAGAACAAGGGAAACACTCATACAAACCACAATACTACATCATAAAACAACAACACAAGAAATTTCCCTGCCAAGGTTATTTTACAAAGAGTCACAACAAGACTCAATAAGGGTGAAGGTGGAACCAATACAAGAGGAGAAGCACATCTCATTGATGAGGACTAGCCATCACTTGGCTTCCTCATCACATATCTATCTCCACAAAAACATAATCTTCACAACTCCTTATGCCCCCCAAATTTTTACATAACAAAAACTAGAGATGGCTACATGGAGCCCATACTTCCATGTTGCATCCCTCTCCTATCCAAGGAGAGACTCTACACTCTAGATTGTCCCAACAAATTCCCTTCACCCTCAAGGCTACTCTTCCCTCCCAAGGGTGAGTTTGGCCTTGATAACTCCCTCAAAAAAAATTTCAACAACACATAATAGAAAACAAATCTACAAGAACAACAATCTAACCTCACATTTGCAAAAGAAAAAACAAGAATCATGCTCTCTACAAGCTCATGATTCTCTTAACATCTACAAAAGAAAAAATCTACACAACACAAGATCACAATGCTACAACAACAAAACAAAAGTCACATAATCTCCATTAACACTACAATACTAAACTCACACATTCAATGCAAATAATAGCAAGAGTTTTGCATACAAGAAAATAGCAACAAGAGAGCATTTTTCCTCTCAACATGATAACAAAACAAGAAAAATAAGAATGAAGTTTCACCAACCTAGAGTCCAATGCTTAATGGAAGATAGTTGTAGAAGAGCTATCCACTTTCCAAGGCTTTCTCCAAAATTAGTCAATCTCCAAATCTAGAGAGTGGGTGTCAACCTTTTCCAAAAGAAGAGGGCCCTCTAAAAAGGCCTCCACACACTCTCCTAGAGATGGGATTTCCTTCCAATTGGATGACCTTCCCAAGTTCTTACAAAGTTTCCAAAAATGGGTTTCCAAAAAGGTAGTCCAAAAAGTTGATTCAAAGACTTCCAATTTAATTGGTTGAAAACTCTACCCATGCACATGTTTCAAAAGTGGATTTTCGTCCATTTTGAAAATCCCACTTTTGGAGGGGTCCTAAGGTCAACAAGGGGTTGTTCTATGGTTAAAAACACCCCTTACCCATAGGTATAACCAGTGGGTTCACTAAGATAGGTTCAAACTCTTCCCTAGACACTTCTAAGCCTCCTAAAATCCCATGTGAAGTTCAAATCCGAAAATCTATGATATGACAAAACCTCTAGCTCCCTTACCAAGTGATTTTCATGGGGATCCTAAAGGGTACCTTTCTAGGTTGGTGTTTAACCAATCCCCAAGTGGACATGTCATGGCCACATGTACACAACACATGTGTCAAGTGACACAACCAAAAAGACACATCACAAGCCATGTGTCATGTACACTTGGGCATTTACACAAATAACACTTACAATTTAAACATAAAAATCAAATACAATCATGCATCACACTTTCACAAATAAAACATGATTACAATGAAGTTTTTAGCTTCTTTCTAGAAGCAACCTTGGCTTAACTGAATTTTCACAAATGTCCCTGTGATGTTTCCCTGTTTACCTTGGCCTACTTCCCTGCACACTCAAATCCAATATCAGTAGTCCAAGGAGATAAAAATAACATGTAAATGCATAGCATCAATAACCAAGTTAATTCATTTGACAATTCATAAATTACATGACATAATTGATTATCCATGACATACATACAACTCATCTTAAATACTTAATTCAATTAAATTCGAACATAAACATTGCATCCATACATAATTCCATTTGCAATTAAACTGCATCATCATAATCATTCATAAATTAAAATTAAAACACACACATGTTTAAGTCCCAAATCAATGTCTCAATATTCATCATATAATCATAATATAATGTCCATCAATCTACTAAGTGATAAAACCACATCATAAAGTATTGATAAAATCCATAAGGCATCAAAATATAATCATAAGATATGTCTATGTCAAAAGCAGAACTGAATGGCTATGATAGGCTAGGGGTGAGGCCTCACAAATGGGAAGTTGGTTGGATGGAAAGGCACCCTCCTCAGCAGCTCTGGTAAGCTTCATCTCTTGAAGTCGAGTCTACAAAACCTTCTTGTGTATGCTTTGAGTCTCTTCAAGATTCCTCACAAGTTTTTGATGGTGCTTGAAACTATCCAAAAAATATTCTTATGGACTGGTGTTGATGATAAAAAAAGACTAAGTCTGATTGCCTGGGAAAAAATCTATAAGCCTAAGAGCAAAGGGGGCTTGGGGCTAAGACCTATCAAGCTTGTCAATAAGGCCCTCTTGGCTAAGAAAGTTTGGAGAGTCTTTTGGGATATAAAGAAATGGAATGGCATCATTAGAAGAAAATACCTCTTTAACTCCAATAATCTAAAGGACCTCTTAAACAATGATGCTAGGGTGAATGGCTCTTACATTTGGAATAGCCTCTACTCCTTAATTGACTTTTTGAGAGAAGAGATAAGGTGAAAACTAGGAGATGGGACCAATATTGACTTTTGGGATGATCCTTGGATCCATGACTACCCCCTATCTGAAAGACAAGAATGGAAGGATATTATTATGCAAGCTAAAAACACTATTGGATGCAAAGTCTCTGATTACTAGCTTATTAACTCATGGAAGGATCTTTCTAGCCTTGATAGAAGTCTATCTCCCCTTATGATCAAGCTACAGTCCTAGTTCAGAGAAGTTAATCATCTTGACAAAATTGTGTGGAATCCTTCTTCTAATGGTGAATTCTCAGTGGCCTCTACCTGCTCCTTCTCCAAGGATGTTAAGCCTCAGTGTGCTGCTATCTGGTATAAATTCCTCACTCCAAAGATTAATTTTTTCTATTGGATTCTTATCCAGAATAAGCCTGTTACCATTCATAATTTAGTTAAAAGAGGTTTCTATTATGTTAATAGAAGTTTTCTTTGCAAGGATCAAGTTGAATCCTATGACCATCTTATGCTCCATTGTAGTTTCACTCGGAGAGTCTGGTCCTTGGTTTTTCAAAATTGGAATTTGTGTTGGTTCTTTCCTAACTCTTGGTAGGATTTTGTCACTCAGTAGAGATGCCCTTTTGACAATGATCTTGCAAGAAACTTCTAGAATCTCATCCTGCCTAATCTATGTTGGTGTATCTGGAAGGAAAGAAATAATAGAATTTTCAGACAGAAATATGCTAAACCTAAAATTATCTTCAACATCTTTTCTAGAGCTATTAAGGAAAACTTTAGCAATGTCATCATCAATAGCAAGAGCAAGCTCATGAATTTTCTCCCTGATGTGGATTGGTCTACTTGGAGTTTTCTTCACCACAACTCTCATTCTTGCTCTCCTAGAGATACATCAGTTTGGATTGCTCCTCCTATTGGCTGGGTTAAAGCTAATTTTGATGGGGCCTCCAAAGGCAACCCGAGTGTTTCTGGGGGTGGTGGAATTATCAAAGATAGTAATGGTAACTATTTAGGTGCCATTTCAATCCCTTTGGGAATCCAGACTAATCATAGGGAAAAGGCCTTGGCTGCCCTCAATATATCCCACTGGTGGAAGATCTGGGGTTCAAAAGAGTCTGGCTTGAAGGTGATTCTTTAAATATTATAAATAATATTAAAGATATCAATTCTCCCTCCTAGACTATTGAACACATAATATCCAAAATCAAAACCATAGCCCAATCCTTTGAGGTGTTCCATATTACTCATAATTACCGGGAGACCAATCAGGTTGTTGATTGCCTTGACAATATTGGAGCCAAAAGTGAGGGGATTCAAAAATGGATCGGTAACACAATTTGTAATGATGCTATCATCGCATCTATTAATTATGATAAAATTAGGCACAAGGAAGGAGTCATTAATAGGATCATTAATGATATTATTTAATTCTACTCAGATTGGGGTGATCTCGAATGTCATTTGAAATAATGCTAAGTACAACTCCAAGATGCGGAATTATTTTCCCATAATGAAAGCTTATAATCTGATGTGTGTCATCATCATCATTAGTAACTATTGCTAGTTCGCACATGTGAATAGGATTGTGAACCAGTTAAATAACCTTTTAATGCTAAAGAACCATCAAATTGATAGCATTTCCTCATCTAAGCATAAGAAGCATATGAAAAAAGAGTAGGGTGATTATTCGGCCATGGGTGGTGACCTTAGGAGAGAAGAGCCGATGAAGTGCAAGTGGAAGTAGGATAAGGAAGTCTGGAGTATTTTGAAGAAAGGCCATGTTCATCAGTTTCTCCAAAGACTCCATGGTTTTGATAATGATGTCTCCAAAGCCTTTGCAGATGGTTGGGATAAGGGCATGGTGAATCTGGCTAGCAAGTCCTTTAGCCTCAGCCTTGAGCTCCTCTCTAATATATCTGGTCTCCCTCTGGATGGTTTGAAGTGTTTGAAAGAGATCAAGGTCGGAACCAGAGCTTACCAAAAATTGTGTCACTAATGAGGAGAGGGCTCTTTTGGTTAAAGGTAAGAAAGACTATGTTGATATGGATAATATTGATAGAATTTGGGGTTCTATTATTAAGGTTATCATGGAATATTTCACACTTGAGGGGAGATTTTCTAGGGTCTATAACTATCATTTTTCCCTAGTCAATCACTTCAAACATGACATAAGAATCTCTTTCCCCTAATTTCTCCTCTATTCGCTCAACCAGAGCATTACTAAATATAGAGTGAAGAACTTCCCTATTCTCCATGTTGGGCTTATCCTCCTTATTACTGATTATGTGAGAGACCACATTCCTGATCCTATCCCTGCCCAGGTCAAAAAAAGGAAGAATATCAGCTCTCCGCCAAGGAAACTAAAACCCAAGAAAGCTCTCTCCCTTTCTGATCTAGCCTCCTCTAAGCCTTTGGATGGTCTAAAGAATTTCAAGGACTCTTGTGATGTCAATGCCTCTTTCTCTGATAAATCTGACCTGGAGCCCTCTACTAGCCCTGTCCTATTGGAGCTTGAAGGTGTGAAGCTGACTCCCCTAGATAATGAGACTGAGGTTGATAAGAATACCTAGGTGGGTCATAATGTTGTGCCTAATTCCACTACCCAGACCCCTGAGGGGAAGGACTTGGAGGATCCTGATATTACCAATGCCAAGGGTAGTCTCGAGGATGGCCAGGATAATTAGAATAGTGGGGATAAGCCTAACCCTGTTCTAGAGATTAATAATACTAAAGGTAAAGATACTTTTGAGATTGAGGTTGATGCTGATGACAACAAAGTCAAAGAGGCTAATACAAATTTAATTGATAACAATGCTGACAATTTGGGGAATAATAGCTTTAGGATTATGGAAGAGGATAATCTAGACTCCCATGATTAACCCAGCTCCGAGAAGGAGAACAAGAAGGATGATAGTGAGAGAACCCTTGATTTTAATAGGACCCATCCTCTTTAGGATGACATCAAAAAGATGGATTCCCAGGTCAAAAGAACAATCCTCATGACCCCCCTTTAAATTACTAAAAACAAGTCCATCTACAGTTATAATCTAGAAAAATGGGTTCAGAATGATTTGGTTGAGCTGAAGAATAGATGTATCAAATTGGAAAACAAGAATTCTATTATTGAGGAAATGGTTGATATTATCAGGAAGGAGATTTCTCTCAATGCTAATGCCAGTGTTCTTGATTACGGTTCTGAACTGGATGATAAAATTAAAAAATCTATTGAGATAGCCATGATCCCTATTCATGAGAAGACAAGTAGGAATGAGGATATGTTAAAATATTTTCTTGGCCTGGCTAATACAGGAATGAAGTCTACTCTAGAGAACTTGAACACACTCAGAAAAATGCTGGAAGGAAACAAAGATGCCCCCCTAAGTGACAAAATTGACCCAACCAATCCTAGTCAGCAGATGCAACCTGGCACCAGAACTAGGTCTAATACTAAAAAGAAGCTCAAGATTGATGATCAGGACATTCAGAGGCTGAAAGATAATGTTAAGATCATGCAGGCCTAGTTGGAGGACTCTGAGGGCTTTCTGAAGACTATGTCTTGATCTTGGTGTTAGTGGCCTTTTCTTCTCTATTTTTCTTCTAGTGTTTTTTTCTTTTTGTTGTGTAGGTGTTTATTGAATATTTGGGATTTGTCCCTTTGTAGTATGCTCCCTTCTTTGGGGCAGCTAGTTGTTCTTTGGGTCTTCATGCTTATCTCACTTCTCTATTGTTAAAGGGTTTCGGGGCCCCTTCAAAACCTATTTTTACCGTAATAAAAAACAAAGCCTGATCATGTTATGTGCCATGAATGTCAGAAAGGTAAGATGACTAAGTCTAGTTTCAAAATCAAAGACTACTCAACAAAGAAGATACTTGAGTTGGTTCATACTGATCTATGTAGTCCTATGAGAACTCAAAGTTATTATGGTGATAGATTTTTTTTTTTTTGTTGATGATTACTCTAGGTTAATGACTGTCATGTTCTTGAAAGAAAAATTAGAGGCATTCAAAATGTTCAAATGGTATAAAGAAAAATTTGAGAAGGAAAATGGTAAAGAATTAAAATGCTTAAGATCTGACAGAGGTGGTGAATTTATTTCTGATGAATTTACTAACTTTTTTAATGAGCATGATATAAAAAGACAGGTTTCTACACTGAGGACACCTCAACAAAATGGTATAGCTGAAAGAAGGAACATGTCAATTATTGACTGTGCACGAACATTGATGTTGGAAAATAATGTTGCTCAGACATATTGGAGGGAAGAAGTTAGCACAACTATTTATGTTATGAACTGAGTACAATTGAAGGACACAAATAAGACACCCTATGAGTTATGGTTTCGTCAAAAACCCACTGTAAGTTATTTCAAAATTTTTGGAAGCAAATGCTTTATTCTAAAAGATGAAAGAAATGGAAAGTTTGATTCAAAAGGTGATGAAGGAATATTCTTAGGATATTCTACTAAAAGTAAAGCATACAAATGTCTTAACATAGTGACTAAAAAAATGATAGAAAGTGCTAATGTTTGGGTTAATGAGTTTGATGACAAGAATGTAGAAGAAAGCACAAAGGAATCAGAAGACTATGGTAGATTCATTTACATTGAACAACCAAAGTACCTACTGAAACCGCAGACAATGACAACCGGTCAGCAAGAAAACAATACCGAGGAACAGGACAGAGAAACCAATGAGCAGACTAGAAAGATTTGTTAGGAGACATCATCCTGAGACACAAATCATTGGAGACAAACAAGATGGCATGATGACAAGGAATAAAATGAGACAAGGTACATGTCTAGTTTGTGAATATGAACCTAAAAATGTGAAAGTTGCGTTAGAAAATGATGAATGGGTTAATGCAATGAAAGAGGAGATAGGGAAAATAGAGAAAAATAAGACTTGGACTTTAGTACCCAGACCTAAGAATAAAAATGTTATCAGTACTAAGTGGATATTCAAAAATAAGCTTAATGAAAATGGAGAGGTAACAAGGAACAAAGCTAGATTAGTATGCAAGGGATATGCACAAGAAGAAGGAATAGATTATGGTGAAACATTTGCACATGTTGCTAGACTAGAAGAAGTTAGAATGGTACTTGCATATGCTACACACAAGAAATTCAAAGTTTGCCAAATGGATGTTAAATCTATTTTTCTGAATGGAATACTTGAAGAAGAAGTCTACATAGAACAACAAGGATATGGTATGTAGATTACACAGAGCTTTATATGGTTTAAATCAAGTACCAAGAGCCTGGTATGAAAGGCAACATACTTATTTGCTAAGTATTAGTTTTGTAAGAACTAGTAAAAATAGCAATTTGTACATGAAAGGAAATTCTGATGATACTATATTGATTGCTGAAATATTTGTGGATGTGTCATGCCCAAAATTTAATCAATAAAAATGCAAAAAAAAAAAATTAAAGGTTCAGATGTGAGAGAATAACATTCAAGAATAAGGATAAGTTGACTATGGTTAGGCGGGTCACAACCTAGGGTTAGGTTTGTTCAGTTGGCGGAATCCTAGTGCATACAATTCCATTTTAGAACTTTCATTCATGATGTAATCAAAGATACCTAGGGCCTTAAATATTCATTTTATCCCAATTAGATTATCTCCAAAATAAAATGTCTACCTAGGTTATGGCTTTCGAATAAGGTTTGGTTTAACCAATAAATAATTAACCCTACGGTATTAGTTCATAGGATAATTGTACTAACGATTGAATTTCAATTATAATTCAACAAAGAATCTAATGATGTTAATTAGAATGCGGTGTTATCTAAATGTACAAAGGACTATTAGTTTTACTACCATCTTCAATACATACTAGACACCTTCTAATAAAATGAGATTACTTAGGGCTCATCAATTTGATAATCCATAATCCTATTAACCATTGGCAAGTTAACAATTTCACTTAAACCAAATAAACTACTATTAATACTCTAGTGTTTATCATTTAGAAATTGAATAAAGTGAACTATAACAAGAAATTGATTTATTATAGAATAATTCTAACACATTAGACTTTGACTAATTAATATTTGGGTGAGATAAACCATTAATCTAACAATTGATTTGCTAGAAGTAAAGCCTAAAACACTTTAACCATAATCTATTAATAGATAATTAATTTTATTAATAAATTAAATCACCAAAAAATTCATTATCGAATAACAAAAATCATTAACCCAAAGAATAATTCAAATCCTAAAGGTTAACCTACTAACCTATCCATATAAAATCTCCTAACTAATTACTAATCTTACTAACTTATCAAAATAACAATTTGATTTAACAATAATAAATTTGTACCAATTATTAATAAATTTATTTAACTAATAAATACTTGTAAGACAATATCTTAACAAATGAAATAAACTATTAAAATAAAACATTACTCAAATCTAAAAAGTGACCTAGTTACTAGCCTACAATCCTACCAATCCCATTTCCCTATTCTATCCCATCATGGCCCACTTGCCAAGTGGGCGGGGGGATGGGAAATCCTAAACACCCTAAGGCTTATGTGGGGAGAATGGAAGAAAGTTCCTTTTGAAAGGGGTTGCACAGGAATCAAGGGAGAGCTTGGTGGGGCCCACCTAACATATACTAAGCCAAGTTTCATGAAGGTTTCGTAGAAAGTGGGAAGGATATCAATTTTGCCATGACAATAATAAATGATGTCAACAATGAGGTACTAAACCTTGCCAAGGGCTAAGCCTTGTTTGATACACATGGAAAAGGATGTGGAGGTGGCATGAGCTTTGGTGGGGCAGGCCCAAGTTTCAAGATGACCTCCCCCTTTTACCTTACATGAAAGGTTTGAATCTTTTCATAATAAATGCCAAGTCAGCCCCTCCAACTTCCTACACATGGAGATGAAGAGGTAAGGGAAAATACTTGGGTGGGGGCCCACATGCTACCAAGTGGGATAAGTGATTGCGAGATCATTTAATTAATTTAGGTTTATTTTGTTTCACTAACATCATTGATTAATTTAGGAATTATTCATTAACAACTAGGTTATGTTAGGGGTTAATTTATATTAACTCTAATTAGGAAAGCATATTGGGAAGGGAATATTTTCTGTGGTAAGAGAATTATTTCCTTTCCCATACAAATTCCAGAGAGCATTTTTGCTCTAAAAATCTGGGAAGTGTTATTTCTTTTCTTTGATTTGTTTTTTGCATCTATCCTATTGATTTCTTGGTTTCATTATTGAAATAGATAATTATATGTATTGGAATTATTTAATAAGTGCAATACACTAAATAAACTATAAATTGAATGACAGTATTGATTGATTTTTACATTAACATACTAACTTATTGATTTACCATTTTTATCAAGTTTATCATTCCCTCTCAAGAATTTGAGGTTGCAATGAAGTTTTTAAGGTAAAGTATTGAACCTATTGAAATTGAGTTTTCTTTTTCAAAGGAGAGTTTGAATGAAATGAACTTGAAAATTACAACCAAATACATTATAGAGATTACAAGATTCATTCATCAACTAGATTTTACATACTATGGAAACTATTACATTGTCTATCTTCTCAACTTTGGATATCATTTTACAATGAAAGATTATCTTCACTATTTCAAAGAATGGGATGCAATAGGCATAAAGATAAGGACTCTTCATTTACATTTTTATACAATGAAATACAATTTGGTCACAATACATGAATGAAAGTATCAAGGAGAATAAACAAGCTTTTATCATTTACATTTCAATATACATTTTCATGATGACCAATGAAGAGAAAGAAAACATTTTACAAACCACAAGCATGCTTCTCTTAACAAGGAGATATTTCCTTAATACAAAATTACAACAATGCCTCAACATAGTTTATTTTCTCACAACCCTATGAACATTGAGAACACTCCAAAGCTTTATCAACATGGATCTTGGCATCAATACCTACAAATGAAAGGGGAGAACCATGGGAAGCTCACCTCCCAACCTAGGTCTCAATGAGACCACCCCCAAGCTTGGAGAACCAAGGCTAAATAGCTATACAATAAAAATGTTCACAACACAAATATGCACAAGAACAAATAACTCCCATCCAAGGTTTTACAAATGAGCTTTTCCAAACTCATTGAGAAGGGTGAAGGTGGGCTTTTCTAAGTAGGAGAATGCCAACATATTAAATTTTCACAAAAGTATTACCATGCCTCTCAAGGCTACTTGAATTCATATTTCATACACAACTTTCCTCATAAGCATCCTCAAGATGCAAGAATACAAGATGGCTTCATGGAGCCCATACCCCATGAATTCATCCCTCTTCTCCAAGAGAAAAGACTCTCACTACAATGGAAAGCCCAACTAACCCCTTCACCCAAGGCCACTTCTTCCCTTCCCAAAGGGTGAGTAATGCCTAACTCCCATGAAACAACATTCTCCAAAAACAAGAAAACAAGAGATGAAACAAAATTCAAATGCAATCCCATTTCCAACACAACAAAGGAGAGATTTACAAGAACAAGCATGCAAGCTCTCACATATTCTTTAACACAACAAATAATCAAATGAGAAGCAATAACATTCTTCCATGACAAGAAGGATAAACAAGTCTACAATACAAATTGCATAACAATCTTCTTCATGAGTTTTAAGCAAGGAATTTCCTTCATGATAGAGCCACCAACCTTGAATCCAAATCAAAATGGAAGATTGAAGTTGAGATGAGCTCCTTATCCTTATCCTTTCCTCCTTTTCCAAAACCTAATTGTCTCTAAAATTAGAGTGGGTGAACACCCACTAAATCTCCAAAGGGCCTCTAAAAAGACCTCCAACTTGTACCCACCTACCAACAATAAATTCAGACTTGACCCAAAGGTCCTTTGGCTTTTCCTTGTCCGCTATCATAAATGCCAGATTGGAAAGAAGTGTGGGGTTGGGTAAAGGTCAAGACTCAATCCAATTTTCGTAGCATGTGGAAAATGGGTCATAAAAAGGGTCACTTAGGTCACTAGGGGGTTCTAGATGTGTTAAAAATATTCGTAACCCATACCCATATCACTTAGGTACTTAGATTTTGTTAAATTTGACCCTTAGGACCTCTTTTTGGCCTCTAGAAGTGGCTAGAAGAAAAATTGAATTTAAATAATCAAATTGGTGGGGTTTGCAAGTATCTCCAATAAGGGAATTTAAATTAGGTTCCTAATGAGTTAGTTAGGCTTAGGTTTACATTACCAACCTTAGGAAACATGGTAATACAAACACACATAACAAGTGTCAAATAACACTAACAATTACACATCACATTCAAAATGACATGTCCTAAATGAAAACATGAAATTACACTAGTAACACACATGTAATTCACATTTACAACCAGATCACATTACAATGAGGTTTTCAATCACATATTAGATTAAACCTTGACTTACTCAATTCACATATGTTTAGCCTTGATTCTCTGAATAATTCCATGGTTCTCTTTCATGTACACTAAACTCAAGCATCGGTAGTCCAAGATAATAAAATCACATGAAGTATATATTTTCAATTCATAATTGACAATATAAATCAATGTGCAGAATTCAATTCCTAATTAAAATTTTCATTTAGAAATGTTTAAAACATAATAATTCCATAAACATCATGACATAATATTCATAAAATAATCAAATCTAAATCATGATCCAATCTTCTCACCATTTCACATATCTAAATATGCATAATCAAAATCAACTACATGTTCTAGGTTCTAATCCACATAATATAGTCATCATCATAAAACATATTATCTCGAGTCTCTATCAGGATAATCAAAAGTGTATTAATGTATCAAAATATAAAGTATCAAAGTGTGGACTAATCAGTAGTGCTATGATGGGTCGGGGTGAGGCCTCATAGAACAACATAATATTTTGAGGACAAGATCACATATGTAAGTCTTTTGCTGATGATATGAGAAATAAATTTGAAATGTCTATGTTTGGAGAGATTAAATTCTTTCTAGGATTACAAGTGATTCAACAAAATGATGGTATTTTCATTACACACTCTAAATACATAAAGGAAGTACTGAAAACATTTGGCATGGAAGATGCTAAACCTGTGGGAACACCAATGGCTACTGGATGTAAATTGACTAAAGATGATGGAACTACCAAGGTAAACCAAACACTGTACCAATCCATGATTGGTAAGTTAATGTATGTAGTTCACAGTAGGTCTAATATAGCACATGCTATTGGAATAGTTGTAAGATTTTATGCAAATCTAAGAGAATCACATATGGTTGCTACTAAAAGAATCTTGATATATTTGAAGAAAATAGAGGAATATGGGTTATGGTATCCAAAGGAAGGCAAGTTTGAACTTAAAGTCTACACCAATGCAAACTAGGCTGGAAATATAGATGACAAAAAAAGTACCACCATAGGAGCATTTTTCTTTGGTGAAAGACTTATCACATGGACAAGTAAGAAACAACCTTGTATTTCTCAGTCTACTGTCGAAGAAGAGTATGTTGCTGCTTCTACAAACTGTTCAAATATTACATATATCAAGCAAGTTTTGGAAGGTATGAATGAGGTAATCATTGATCTGGTGATTATATATTGTGACAACACTAGTGCAATAAATATTTCAAAGAATCTTGTAATGCACTCAAAGAAGAAGCATATATCTATTAAGTATCATTACTTAAGAGAACAAGTACAGCAAAAGCAAGCAAAATTGGAGTATGTGACATCAAAGGAACAACTTGCTGACATTTTCACAAAGCCCCTATTGAAGGACATATTTGAATACTTGAGAAATAGACTTGGGGTCCATCCCCTATCTACAGGTCACTAAGGTGATTTGGAGGTTGCATCAACCTAATCTTATCAGAAGATCATACATGTTGATGTAGCATAGTTCACATTTTGTACTCTATCTAAGGTTGTGAAAGGTTTGAAGAACTAGAACAAATTTTCATAATTAGTATACAGAGATATAGAATATATTGAACAACAGTGAGTAAACTAGCTACTGAAGAGCTGAATGTTTATATTGTTCTTTGGCATTGCTGTCAAAGGGAGAGAATATTCAATGAAATATCTGCTACTCAAAGGGAGAGAATCTGCAAAGGGAGAGAACAAAAAAAGAAGTTAGATCTGATACATTGAGATCATGAACTAAAAAGAAAGGGAAAGCATTAAAGATATGTTGCAAAGAACACAGAGAACAGGAGTTGAAAATATTAATCTGTAGAAGATTATCTATATATGATGAGTTGCTGTAACATAGTGATTAAATATATTAAATCTGAGCTCTACACAGCTTTACCAAGATACAAAGATTGTTTGCATATGTTGTAGAATACATGTTTTGGTATGTGTATGGCATATTTCATATTTTGTGTGTTGCCATCAATGTCAAAGGGAGAGATTGATGAACCTACAACTAATTTGAGAAAGAGATTGATGAATCAAATGCATGACTTGAAGATCTATGATTTAAGATCACCGAAGTTTTTGATTAGACATGTAAGATAATTAAATTAGTAATATATTGTCATTGATGTCAACTAGTTTCACTATACTTATCTTGTAAGTTACTATACCCAAACATATGTAGAAAGGAGAAAAAGAGATGAAGAATAGATATATCTACATGAGGAAGATGGATATAACAGATGAGGATAAGGAATACATTGGGTAACTTATTGATGTGTCTATGACCTTATGTTATTGACTTGATTATGTTGCATTCATCTATCATGAAGAAAAAAGCATAACTACACAAAGTAGTGTGGTCGGTTAAAGAAGCAATTTTAGTATACACTGAGTAGTGTAGTGTATATCAAGTGATAGTACTTACCGAGCTTGTTTGCATAGACACATTTTTTTGTTAACAGAGAAGAAGGAAAGGAATCAAAGATCAGCTTATCCGATAAGGATTGATGAGCTGGAAGCACCTCAAACTCAGCGTTAGAGATAAAGTTTGTTATGAAGATCTACAACTAGAAAAATTCAAGGAAGATCAAAGGGATTGAAATAAAATGTGTTACTAACACAATAACCGATGAAGGTTTAAGCGGAAAAATCAACAAAGGAGAACAAGTAACAAAATCTGATGGATGGAAAGAAAACAATTTACTTGTCTATTTAAGAGACTATGGTTCAAATATGAAAAAATGCCAGAAAGAAGATTACTACAAAGATATCACAATAACAAGCTTCATGCATGCCTGATCAGACTAGTTAAAGAAGAACCAAATTGTATAGGATAACCGAGCGTAAGAGAGCTATTTACCAAGAGACAATAAGTTGATGAATATTGTTGAAACAAAATAGATACATTGATCAGAGGATTTGAATGAGCTTAATTTTGATTTGTACATCTGTAATTGAAGTTGTATTGAAGCAGATCACCTACTATTACATTTTAACCATTGTATACAGTCAAATCTCTTAACCAGGTGGACTAGGAAAGTCTTTTGTGTGTCATTCATAGAATGAACATTGTTATCCTGTCAACCCCATGGTGAATGTTGGTTGGACGATAACTGTTGGTCTAAAATCCTCTAACAAGGTCACACCTTACAGTGTGTTTTGTAACTTTTAATAGGGTTGGGTCTTCACTGACCTCACTTCAGAAGAGTGAACATATTTTGGGTTGCTGGTCCCAGGTGGTTTTTCCCTTTATAGGGTTTCACATTAAATCTCTTGTGTTATGTGTTGATTGTGATGATTGTTTGCTATCATATTTACATGTTTCATATTTGATTTGATCAGTGAATATACTAAGTGGTTAACTGGTAATTGGTAAATGCATAGACATAATAGTATTTTATGTTACCGAGCTGCAGAAGTTTAAGATAATTGTTTTGAATTATACATTTTGATTTGGGACTGTGGATAACTGATTCACCCCCTCTCAGTTATTCTAACATACATCTCCAAATCATAGGTATAGTACTTCTTCTTTTCTTTTCCTCATTATGTTTTTCACTGAAAAATGCCACAGGTCTCCCTTCTTGACTTAGAACACCCCCAATGGCCCTCTTACTAGCATCACATTCAATGGTGAACAATTTATAAAAATCAGGAAGCACTAGGATAGGTTGTTGAGAAACCCTTGTTTTCAGATATTCAAATGACTTATTTGCAACATCAATCCAAACAAATTGATATTTCCTCCCCCATTTGATAGTATCTATCATTGGTGCACTTACCCCACTGAAATTCTTCACAAAATTTCTATAAAAACTAGCAAGGCCATGATTTTTTTTTTACCTCACTAGTAGATTTAGGAGTAGGCCAATTCAATATGGCTGCCACCTTTGGGGGATCCATTTTCAAGTTCCCCTGGGAGATGACAAAGCCAAGGAATACAAGCTCTTCTTGAAAAAACACTCACTTGTCAAAATTTGTCCTTAATTGCTCCTCATGTAACCTTTTCAGCACCATGTTAAGATGCATCAAATGCTTATCCTTTTCCTTTCTAAAGATTAACATGTCATCTAAATAAACAAAAACAAAATGGTTGATGAAAGAGTTAAGGATCTCATTTATTAACCTCATAAAGGTGCTAGGAGAATTGAAAGGCCAAAAAGCATCACAACCCATTTAAACAATCCCTCATTGGTTTTGAAAGTTGTCTTCCACTCATCCCCTTCTCAGATCCTAATCTGGTGGTATCCACTCTTCAAGTCAATTTTGTAGTATCTAGCCCCTCCTAGATAGTCCATGAGATCTTCTATCCTTGGCATAGGAAACCTATATCTGATGGTTATCCTATTGATGGATCTAGAGTTAGTACATAATCACAATGTACCCTCCTACATAGGGGCTAGGAATGTAGGTACAACATAAAGGCTTATGCTCTTCCTAATGAAGCCTTTCTCCAATAACCCTTGAATCTATATTGCAACCTCTAATAAAATTTTTAGTCATGTGACTAAAATAGATCAAATTATGCAATATTTTTGGAATTCACAAAGATAAATGACTAAATAAATGACTAATTTGGTCATTAGATGAAATCACAAAGTCAAATAAATAAAAAATGACTAAATAAATGACTTAATAAATGACAACATAATTAGTCACCCAAATAAAAATAACCAAATAAATGACTAAATAATTAGTCACTAATAATTGCAATAAGAAGATATTAATTACAAGAGGTGTGTCATTTTTTTATTCTTTGGTTGAAGTTTTCTTGTTCTTTAGGGTTCAACATTTTCTTAGGTGACAAATTTTTGTGGTTGAGATTTCGAGGAGGGATTTTGTGGCCAAGATTTGGAGGAGATTTTTGTGGTTACAATAGATTTCATATTGTCCACTTCCATAAAGGTTGTGACATGGATTCCACCCATGCACTTGCAATTACTAGAGAGAGAGGGCAGAGGGTATAATGAAGACCACTGTCTATGCAACACCTAAAATGATCAATTTATTATAATTATAAATTAATTAAAAAATGTTATATTTATTATATTTCAAATTTTAATTAGTTGATTTTAAAATTTAATTAATTAATAAAAATAAAAAATGGTACATTTTTTACATTGCGTAGATATTGTCAAGCAATGTCCACACAACACCCAAATTGTAGCATTTAATATAATTATTATTTAATTAAATAATAAAATTAATTACTTAAAAATTATAATACAATGAACATTTCAAACCATTATGACTCAATCACTCTTTTGTTCTCACAAAAATCTTCTCACTCAAAATCCATGAACCAAACAAAGAGAGAAAAACATGAGTGCTCCAAGTAGAGGCAAAAAGGTGTCTGATGTAGGAAAGTGCTACACACCTAATGCAAATGAAGGATAGGGTGGTAGAGGATATGGGGGACAAGGTAGAGGGGCCAAAGCTTCTGGTAGGAAACCCCATCTAAACAAGGTCAAGCGTGGTGTAGTTTCTCGTAAAAATAAAGGCTTGATTATTTGTTGAAAATTTGAAAGAAATCTACACTGTTAGAAGAGATCGAAATGTATTATGGCTAATTGGTTATGCATATGATGACATATTTGATATTTCTCATTGAAGAGAACTATTGATGTTGATTTATAGCTTAATTTTTTATTTCAATTAATTTTTTGAATGTTGATGTAGTCATGCTCATGGTGAATTGCTAATCCTTGCTTATAAGGATGCTAGAGGTTGAGGCATGACTGCATTGCAGAATGACACGATCCCAATCATCTAACCTCTATGGATATTTCCTACCCAAATGGGTGTTGGTTTGTATATTTTTATTAATTAATTATTAAGTCAATAATCT
>BSBK01008316.1:0-80000 GCA_027943335.1 Chamaecyparis obtusa | reverse complement strand
GGAGTTGAGAAGATGACTAGCCCCCCTTTTAAGGAATGAGTTGGCATAGTTGATGAGTTCATCAGTATGAGAGGTCATTGATACCGTGTAAGGTCACTTGGGTGCCAGGATCCAGAGAGATTACCAGGATAAAACTCAAGGGTTAGACGTACATGATGATACCTTCCTATGCATAGTCGAGTTATTCTACATGTGCCGGTTGCCTCTGGATTAGTGAGTTGTACCTATATCTTTATCATGTGTATCTTGAGTTACATTTCTTTTCAGAATCCTTCTACTTAGAGTTTTATTCTTGGTTTGTATTGGTTATCCGATTGGGGTTTGTGATTATCTCCTCAGCACGGTGGGGTAGGCCTTTGTGGTTCTACATGGACGGGTGGTAGTGATTCTTTACCATTTGAGATTTGACGTCCTAGTGCCAGTGCTTGATGGTGACTCTGCAGATGGTTTCCTTATGATGTTTCATTGATGCTTCTTTCTTATCTTCATTATTTGTAATCCTGTATTAGTGTATCACCTGTGATACCTAATCTAGTCATTGTAATTTTATGTTAGTTTTATTATTGCATACCCTTTGACATGTGCAGTGGATGTCAGTTTATTAGTTGTCATGGATGTTCATGAGGATTGTATTTATTGTTATATCATGTAATTGTAATTTATAAGTTATGGAATGTTTTGTTGATGTTAGTTCTTTAGTTGTGTTTTGTTCTTAAAGTAATTCTACGTCATGAAACTCTTGAGTCTTGTAATCTATGTTGGATGTTGTATCAATGTGAGTAAATGGTAATTGCTTTCTCACTGTTGTTTATCTTGTTTGTTAACTTAAGAAAAAAAAATTGTTCACCAAACTTAGTAGCATGTTTTAGGTTAAATTCTCTTGGGTTCCCTGGTGGGGCGTTACAATAATTAGGGGTGTCAATCACCATCGAGTTATTCATATGAGGCATTGAGGATGAATGGGATCATACCATGGGATCAAAGGATTACATAAACTATCATTTATGATGGAATCTGTATCGTAAGAGACAATATACTTGGAATTTATGATTCCTTGGAAAGAATAAGGAGTGACAATGTTAGAGCCAAGTTTTTATATGAGGGTTGTGACTAAGATTTGATTACACACTCTACTAAGAGCCATATGTGAGAGTTGCATAGGGTTCCATAGTGTGATGTTTGCTTTATCAGGAGCAATTCAATTGGATGCTAAAGATTAAATTTGACAAATGCTTAGTCAGTGACTGATTATGTTAATATATACATATCGGCATGGTCATAGCAAGTACTGATGATTGAATAAGAAAAGTAATAAGATATCAATTAGAATTTTAGCAATTAAGGTTGCAGGTTGAAGGAAGACATTTGAGAATTAGATATGGTCGTGACTTTATAAAGAATGGAATTTATTTTTCCTCCCCCTGAAATGTATTTAGAGGAGCCGTGATTATTAAATAAGGTTGTAAATTATTTTGAGCACCATGGAAGAATAGAATTTAGTTTTTACTTGTAATTGGTCATTTCCTTAAAGGGTGGATGAAAGCCTGGTATGCGTGCATGTCATTGGAAGCCAGAGGATGACTTGAAGACTTGGAAGTCTTTCATTACATGTTTTCAAGCTTTGTGATGAGCTCAATATATGGGCACCATTTTTGTAAATTAGTAATATGGATGGACTCCTCTTCACCTTGCATTACTCAGCTGGTGTTATAATTTCGGCAGCAAAAAGAGAAAAATAGTATTGAAAGGAGTGATCGCTTAGTGGATGTCAAGAATAATCATGGAGAGACACCTTGGGATTGTGTAGTTGATGCCAATACAAGTTTAGGGTATTTTTTGGCCTTAATATGATTGCGATTGCGTTTATCAAGTTGGGTGAAACCCTTTTTTGTGTTGCTTTTGATTATGGCAGATCTACGGGGAGAAGTTCTGGCAAATAAAGAGTGATCGAACAATGGACACATAAATATAGTCAGAAAACCTACATAGAGGAGAAGAAAAGACAAAAACCTAATAGCTAACATCAAATGACACATGTGTGGATTGAGTGGAGCATTACCTGTATATGTGAATATATATATATACATGTCATCACTCACTACTGAATATAGCCTTGGATAAGGTCATGTGAGTGAGTCCATGACTAAAAACCTATATTGAGTCACCCTCTAGGAGTATCTATGGTGACCATCATCATAAGATGATGATATTAAATGAGTTATTTCTTGATAAACACTTGTGTTTGTTTGCATTTCCATTCATGGGAGCAGTCATGATGGAGCCTCCCTCTAGGAGTAGCCATGGTGGACATTACTCTATAACTCATATATCTAAGAAGACCCTCCTTAGCTACGAGAGGGTGTTGATTTAGCATTAGGATGAAAAACCAAAAGTTATCTAGAAGGATTCCTCCCTAGCTAAGAGGGAGTGTTGGGTTTAGCTTTGGGAGGATCACAATAATGATTCAAGTTGGTAGAAGAAATTTCCAGAGGGTAGTAATATTTGACAATAAGAGATAAGTATTTCTACCCTTGAATAATGTTTATAAATTTTGAGCCATTAATTCATGCCATAAGATTCGGGTAGTAATTTTATATACTACTAAAATTGATATTTCCCTTCAAGATAGTTTAGTTTTATGAACTAATTTTAATCTCTCTTTGAAGTGCTTTGAGGACAAATCTAGAAGCATAAGAGATTTCATTCAAGGGAGAAAGAACTTAATGCTTGCAATTATGAAATTAAGTAGAGAGTTGATATTAGATTTAGAGGGAGTTTGACAATGTCAAGATGGAGCATGAACTTGAGCTTCAGAGGGAGAAACTAGAGGATCTGCATCTATGAACATCTGAGGATCTTGATTCAAAGGGACCAGACCATGTCAAGATGGGTTCCTTAGCGATCAACAGTTAGAGGATTGCAATTCATAGGATGGAGTTTTAGTATCAATGATCCGTTATTTTCTATCTTATAGAGATTCCTTATCACTATGTCTGAGATATGGTTGAAAGGAAAGTGATTCAGTTGAAATATATTAGTACAAGAGATCAAACTGCAAATATTCTTACCAAAGCACTTCCCAAGGTGAAAGATGATCACTTCAAAAAAAAATCTTGGTATGGTTGTAATATAACTTTTGATTTGTATTAATAAAGATGTTTAATGTGTAAAATTCTTATGGGCTCATCCATCTTGTGTACATTTATAAGAGGTGACAACTTATTAGAAAAAGGACACTTGTATTGATGTTACAAGGTGACGATCTTGTAATGGAGATTCGTTATGGTAGACATTTTGATATATCAGTGCACATACCATAATTGGGTTATATGTAAGGGGAATATAATCTTCTCTAATTACTATATCCCGGTATCATGATCTAAGGTGATATGAAAATTAGGTATCATGATCTAAGGTGATTCCTCATATCACGATCTAAGGTGATGTGAAAACTAGGTATCATGATCTAAGGTAATCCCTCATATTATGATCTAAGGTAATATGTAAAACTAGGTTTCACATGTTAGGTGATATGTAAAATTGTGTATCACATGTTAGGTGATTCCTCATATCACAAGTTAGGTGATATGTAAAATTGGGTATCGCATGTTAGGTGATTCCTCATATCACATGTTAGGTGATATGTAAAATTGGGTATCACGTGTTAGGTGATTCCTCATACCACATGATAGGTGATACATAAAATAAGTATGTAACATGTGTTAGGGTGATTCCTCATCTCACAAGTTATTTGATACTTAAATGAGCATCACATGTTATGTGATATCTATCTTCATGAGAAATGTGAGATTTCTTATCACAAGAATTGTGATATATGATTTTATCTTCCCTAGCTAAGAGGGAGTGTTGACGTATGTAGCATCAGTTAGATAAAACTAAATTATGAGAAATTTTATATATATATATATATATATATATATATATATATATATATATATATAAAATGTTAATCATTTATTTATTATTATTATGACTACATAGTTAATGAATAGACATGTACCATGAAGGGACACGTCTCTTCTTATCTTTACCATGTATATATTCAAGAGATTGATGCATTTGGAAAGCACATACTATCTATGATAGTGTTATTATCTCTATCTGGTAGAATATTACTAGTTGAGACTATTTATCTTCAATTCCTAACTATTATATTTATGTTCTTCAAGCTCCTAAATATGTGATTTCTCTAATTGAAAAAATAATTAGATCCTTTTTTTGGAAATCTAATATGTCTTATGAAAATAAAATTTCGTTGGTCTCCTTGAATATGTTATCACTTAATAAGGATGTGGGTGGGGTAGGTTTGCACAACATTGCCCTTAGGAATAAAGCTTTTGGAGGAAATCTTGTTTGGAATATGTTTGCTAAGCCATCATCTTTATGGTGTTAGATTATGTAAGCCAAATATCTTGATTCTTCTAACCCCTCTATAATATTCACAATATCCAACCCCCTAGATGGGTCAGTTGTTTGGAATTTCATGATCTCATCTAGGGGAGTGGTATCAGACTATCTATCATGAAAAGTACACTTTGATGATAAAATTATTTTCTAAAATGATTCTTGGAATGGGCACCCTCCCCTCAAAAATATTTATGCCCTCGGGGATTCATTTCACATCTTCACATCAAATTGGGATTATAACCCAATTGACTATATTGATTATGTTGACATCATCTCACATAAAGTTTATTGGAAGGATCCTTCCTCTCTGCCTTTGTCACCACATCATATTTACAACTTTAACACAATTCTAGGATCTCGAGTAGTTTATCTATCTCAAGGTGTTGATGGGTTGATCTAGTGCCCCTCCAAGTCAAGAAATTATTCAGTTAAAGAAGGATATAAGGCTATATGTCAAATTGAGAATCAAAGATGATCACAATATACCTTTCTTTTTTGCTATAATAGCTTTGTTCTTTCTAAGGAATGTATTTTTTCCTGTCATTCTCTTCAATTAAATAAAATTCTTACCAGTGATAGGTTGAGACCTCTATAGATCACCCCCCCTTTCATTGTATTCCTTGTGACAAAATTGATGGAAATGCGGATCATCTATTTATACATTGTGACTTTGCCTCTCGATGTTGATCTTATGTGATGAATAATTTGTCAATGTTTTTTCATGGCCAAATCTATACTCTTCTTCTCTATTTGTGTGCCTTTGGTTTATCATTCCATCTATTGTTATTTGGTCAATTTGGTGGGAGTGTAATAAACACATTTTTAGAAAGACTTCCTCAGATATTTCTCATGTTCTTTCTATTATTGAAAACTACATATCAGAGCAAGTCAATTCCTATGTGCGAACTCATTTTAATCTGAATATTGTATTCTCTTTCTAGGATAAATTTGTTATTACTAATTGGAAGATGATCACCATTCTAGTTTCTCCTATTTTTTCTAGAATCATAAAGTCTTCCATTGATAGGAAATGTGTTAAGTGGCACCCCCCTTATCTGAGTTTTTGCAAACTAAATTTTGATGCTTCCTCCAAAGGAAATCTGGGTGATTCAAAGATCGGGGTTTGTATACATAATCATCATGCTTGTGTCCTTTCCCTCAAAAATTCATCTATCCCTCCTCACTCTATCAATATGGATAAGGTGTGGGCCTTATTGGAAGGTGTTGTCATGGAAAAAAATTGAACTTCTCTCACATTCATATTGACACTAGTACATTTGACCCTAGTTTTCGACCAACATTTTTTGACGAACTTGCAAAAATGGTTTTTCTTAGTCAGAATGTAGAAGGAAAACTTTGATTTTTTAAAATCCATGCCTGTGTTCATCTAAATTTCTATGACCAGGATGATTCATCAAAATTTAGATGAACTTGGGCATCACTTAAAAAAAGAGGTTTCATTTTAATTCATTATGTTACATGGCAAAGTAGAGCAGCACCATTATGCACCAAAGAAGAGATGAAGGAGGGCCACAAATGCCTTGAATCAACCACTTGTAAGTGTTCCCTAATTAAAGACAATCATTTATTTAATAGATGTAATAGATGGTGTATTCAGTTTGCAAATAGATGTAATAGATGGTATATTCAACATAATTCATCATATAAGTGCATCGTTCATTTCAAGCATTTGTTTATCTTGGAAAATGGAAGTAGGTGAAAATTCTCCTAATATGTGGTTTATCATACCATTTTTTATAAACCCTCTCTCGAGGATGGAAATGATGAGAGATATGGCTTCGTAAATAAACTGACTCGAATAGTAGGTATAGTGTTGCCATGGCAATTCTCTCCAAAGTGTTGTAGGGTCTCACTTTAGGAAGTGACTAATGAGATTTTTGGCTATAATGATGCTAGAATAAGGAGGCTAGCTGCTACCATAGAGTTTTAGGGGGCCATATGGAATCTTAGTTATAGAAGGGGCAATCATGAAGCTGCCTTATTGAAGCCTCGTTGGTAAATTCAAGTATGGCTCTGGTGCCTAAATAAGTATCTGGTACCTGAGGGCTACTTCAATTCTATATAAAAGGGGATATTATTGGGTTTCTTGATCAAATAAGCTACATGGATCCATGCCCATCATCATAAGGATCTCCATATCGGTGTGGGTTTGGATCATCATTTCTCGGGGCTACTAAGTGGAATGATTCAAGATCGTTCATTTAGGGTCCTCAAGAAGAGTTAGATCTTCTCTCTATGCCATATGTTCATTATTCTCCTTGGTCTATTTCATTGCTTTAGGCCAAGATAGGGGCGAAAAAAAATTTACAAGCACCATGTTCTGGTATTCAAATTCACTCACTCTGCTTCATTATTTTTTTATTACCTATTTAATGAAGGCACTGGTTTTGTAGTTGTATCCATGACTACTTTACATATAATATTATTTGTGCAAATGTTTGTATGCTTAATAGTCCTGATCCTGATACCATACCCATTTTTTAATTCTCTAACACATATATTTTATTATGCCAAATATATTCTATAGTACGAAGGAATGATGATGCTTGTGGAGGGCATGAATATATGGGGCTTATTGTGGAGACTTGTAAGTTCTTTTTATAGGGTGGAAGACCAGCTGGTCCCAACCCACACTTGTTTATGCTTGAATGGATTGATGACTAAGGAAATAATGTTCTTCACCCATGATAATGCATATCATATTTATCCTGGCCCATAATATGATCCTTCCTGATTTGGAATAAGGATTTTCTTTATTATTATTCATCTTCTATCCTTGTCATTTTGTCTATATGGGATAGTTGGTTAGGTCCAGCATTAGTGGACTAGTATCACCCATTGGGAAATGAATAGACCTAAAGAAGACAATACCATAGAAAATCAAAATCCACAATTGAGAAGATGTAGGAAATGGTAATAACTTATAGACAACACTTAGAAATTATGAAGAAAGGAGGAGATTATTGTTAGGGACAAGTGGAAGCAATAAGGATCCTGCCCTACCACAAGACCCTAAGAAGTAATCTACCAATATCATAATTTGGCCAGATAATAGATTCATGAAGATTTTGTAAACTCCAAATAAATCCCCATTGCTAACTAATGATAAATTGGAAATATTAATGAACCTAAGTATGAGTATATTAAGAAAATCAAAAACTAACTTAAAGAAGAATGAAGAGAAGCGATTAAATAACATATCTTTAACAAATCTAAGAATAGTAATAATTTTTTAAATGTTAAAAGATTGAATCTATGACCCATCCCTAGCCACATACAAAAATAGAATATTTGAAACATATTGATTACAAGAACAAGACAAGAAAAGAGAAGAAAAAAACAAAAAATATAAGTGAGAAAGTTATTCCTTGGAGGGAAATATTAGGAAAATATTTCTCTAAGATTAGATTAGAAAGGGATAATGGTAGAGATAAAAAAATCAAGTTATGAAGTATGCTGGTGGACAAGGTTCTCAAGAAAGGATTTATTTGAGTGGTTTAGGCACTTCTAGCCTACTAGCCTCCAAGGCACCCCAAATAGCCAATACCCCCCAAAGAACTCAAGAACCTTCCAAATGCCTAAGGTGAATGTTCAAGTGTTAAAAACTATGTATTTAGTGAGTTTCACTCATTTTTAGGCTTTCAAGCTACTCCCAACAATCAATTTTCTCAAACTAGCTACTAGGCCTAATTGCCCTCCTAGTAGGTCACCAACAATACAAACATGAACATAGCTTTGAAACTCTCTAAAAGAATAAATCAATACATTGAATTTATAGAGACCCTTTTCACCATACTTTAACATACCAAAATCTTACAGTGAGGTACTTTGGACCAAAAAACCCAAAACTTGATTGTGCCATGTTTTCAAGGGTTAAAAGCATGCAATTAACAAAGGAACCATGTTTGAAACATACCCAATGACCATGAAAACTTCATAAGTCTAAGGAAATGACTCAAATACATGAAATATCCAATAAATTTTTACCTTGGACCTTTGTAAGCATAAAAGCCCCAAATGTGACCCAAAAAGCCCTATAAACTAGGGCTAGTGCAATACTGCACTTCCCAATGCTTCCTCCAACTTTTGAGAGTTGTTACACCATCAAATTGGAATCCTCAAACAAATTCAAGATGAAAATGGGGTCCTCCAATGGATGGATATCCTACTTCTACTCCATAGCCACACCTTTCAAGGCCATTTCATGCCTCCAAACACAACAAGTTGATCAATTGACTGATCACCTACACTTATCAATTCTCTCCTACATTGTTAGGCACAAATACATATTTTAAATTTCAAAAATCCATCCCCAAGAAACATTTACAACATCAACATTTTTCTTAATGAAAACAATGGAAAATTGACTATTACAACCCCTTTGCAAATATATTTGATATTACAGAATGGAATCCTTAAATGATGGATCAAAAAAATGTTAAAAACATCCCTTAACACATTTGAATTATAAAACAATGGAAACCAATGCAATGAAGACTTAAAATATGCAAGAAATAATGGATTTTATTCAATTTCTCTATACAGTCTGTACAATCTCATCACCAGTTTGTACTTCTCTATCTTCCCAACATCTAAGAATTTTTATAAGTCATTTATCAAAGTTAAAATTTCATGTCTTGAGGCCATCATTTAATAATTATAACCATCATTCAATCAAGCTACACACTAATAGTCCTATGTTGAGTGATCAATGGCATGTATTTTGTAGGTAAATCTTAGGTCATTAGGATTGTGAATAGTAATAAAGAAATGTTAAGGATTTAAATCAACAAGAATCACTAAAAGGTTAGGGATTTATCACAAGGGATCTTCCATAAACTTCTAGATCCTCCTAATGGATACTACACCTCCACATGGAGCCTAATAACCTAGATCCATCATAAAATATACCCTTCAAAGTATATGCCCACATTAATTAATGGTTTTGTTCCCCACACCCTCAATTAGCAACTTTCCTTGATTTGTAGTCTCTTCCACCACATCCTTGCATACCCTTGCATTAAACTCTATACAATGACATACTATACAACATTAGACTTCTCCCACCAGACACATTAACCATAGAAGGTGGGAGAGTCTAAGAATCCATGAAGACTTCAAAATAACAAAATATATTTGATTGCTTGCACTGTTGCAGAGGGCGGGAGGTCTTGGTTGAGATCATACTCCAATTGTTCAAGGTTACCAATTCTCAAGCCCTAAATAGGCTTCCAAATAGCCCAAACCACAAAAAAGGCTTGTACACTTCCAAAAGCACCAAGAAGGTTGTATTTGGCCTTAAAAGGGCTTTTTCAACAATATTTAACTGGTTTTAAGTTTATACACAAGACCCAACACCCCAAACCTCTTTTTGGTCTACTAGGCCTAATTGTTTCCCTAATAGGTTTGCAACAATAGAAAAGTGTATTTTCCACACAAGTGTCTCAAAACACAAAACAAATAACTAAGGAATTTAGACACCCTTTTCAGTCTTACATAACTTATCCAAAACCTAACATAGGTTGTTTTGGACCAAAACACCCAACTCCACATAGTACCCCTATTTTAGGCATGAAAATGGTCCATTTAAAAAATCAAGTACCAATTAGGCTTACTACCAAGACCCAAGCCTCTCAAAAGTCTCTCAATAGGGTTAAAATCAAGGATTATCAATTCAAAAAGGTTCTATGACCAATGTAAACTCAAAACCCCCAATATGGCTATCCCCAAGCCCTCAAAATAAGGGTTTTTCAAATCTCCACTCTCCAAGCCTTTCCATAAAAAGATAATGGTTGATTAAAAATTAAATGATCATAAAAAAACTCTTAAAATCATCAGATATGCCCCTCATGAAGGTGGATCTCTCATTGCTATACCCATGTGCCTTCATTTCCATCCTCAAAACCATGCAATCAACAATCTTTTCAGTGATCACCTAACACACAAGTGTTATCCTTGCATTAAAAAGGGTTAATAAATTATTGTAAACTGTTAGGATTCATCCCCCAATCACATTAAGTATAGCATGGGGATGAATCTACCATTCATTGCTTGCAACCCTTGATAAAACAAGGAATGTCATGGCACAATCAGCCTTAACAGCTTAAAAATCAATCAAAATTACTTGGAAATGATTCAAAATAAGTATATAAACATCCAATAAGGTTATCCAATTCTTGGATTCAATATAACATCAAATAAATAAACAAATTTGTGAGAAACTATTCTTTTATTGCATAAAAAACCAGTACAGCCCTGCATATTCCAATTCCAGTCTATACCCACTTCACACAACTAACAAAATTCAAATGAGAAAAGTTTAAAATAGCCTCTCCTAGCTTCCCAAACTGATTCCAATTGGTTGTAAGTGTTTAAACACCATAAACAACACTAATCTTCATTTCCCACCTTTTCCTAACTAGCCATTAGGATTTGAAATTCAAATCTCTATCTTACATTTAAATGCAAATTAGACCACAAAACCAATCCAATCCAATGGATTATAATAACATAGGATCAATTAAACCTATTTAAGACCCTAGCCACCCAATTTATCCCCAAGAGCTCTAATGGCTCATTTTTTCATTATTTTTCTCCTAAGGTCCTTATCAGGCCCTTTAGGAGCTTTACCAATATTATCAAATTATTCATTGCAAATTATCATGATAGGATTTTGGATCTCCCAATTAACTTGTAGGGATGCATTCATACTTCTCTCCATGCTTTGAGCAACTAGTTCCTTTTTTTTCTTAGGTGCTTTCATATATGCTCCTGCATCATGTACAGTCTAGGATAATCAAGACTAAAGTGACTTCCTATGCCTTAAATTTCAATGATACAATACAATAATGATATGGAGAAAATAAAAAATCAAGATTAAATCATTTTACTCCATTCTCAAATTAATAACACATATTATCAACATTTTAATTGCTCAAACTATAAACAACGGTCCTTATAATGCTTGTAAGAAACTTTGGAAAACCTAGGGCACAATGCTAAGCCACACACACACACACACATGGGTGATTTATGATTAAACATCAACTGTAACTATTTCTTAACAGTCCTAAACTAACTCTTGGTTTGTTTACATTGGTTTAGTAATGTTTTCAAGTTGAAAATATAGTTGTCAACTAGACAACTATTTATTTGTCACTTACAACTCATACTCAATACCACCTTATTTATCCCTTATTTAAATTTTCCCAAGACACCAAGAAATTAAATCAAATTTTTAGATACCCATTATCAATTACAACAATGTATCAAAATCTTTCAAGGGGTTGTTTCATAAATTACCCTATTGTCCTAATCCCGCACCTAGTTTTTAGCCCCAAAATAGTAACTTTTACAAAGAGAACTACCTCTAAAAACCTCCCCCAAGTCTATAACCTTGGAAAGTCTCATAAAATACATCCAATTAGAGGATTATCAATTTTACTTTTTCCTATGACCTCTACAATTATCAAATCCCCAATTAGGCCTCCACAAACCCTCAAATCGTAGGACTTTGTCAATCTCACTCCAAAAATCCTTCAATGACCCAATCAGTGGTCAATACACCATATATTTGACATATCTAGATGGATTCCAAAATAAAATAGGGTCCTTGTTAAGGAACATGGGATACTGCAGTACCCATGCCACAACTTTCGCTCACCTTCAACCCTACGACATGCTTTTTTTAGTGATCACCCTGCAATCCAACTGTTATTCTTGCATTGAGAAGGTTAGATTAATATAATAAAATGTTAGGATTCATCCCCTAATCACAAACAACATAGTATGGGGATGAATCTTAATTCATGATTCAAAGCAACACCAAAAATATTGAACTATCATGGGACAGTCATACTTAAAGACATCAAATTCAATACAAATGCCTTGAAATTAACCCAACCAAGTTATTCAAACATTCACAAATGGAGTTACAATCATTTAGCATAATGAGACTTAGTGATATCTATGCGTTCCTTAGAAGTCTTTTAATCATAATAATCGAGTTGAAGGATTTTCCTACTAAGGAGTTAAAAATATGTTACATTACCACTATTCTTGTTTTCAAAGCTCTCTCTCATGATATTTTCTTAATACTATCCTCTTTTTGAGGATAGTCATTTAATAGAAGATGATTGTAGAATACTGAGATGATGAATGATAAAGAAGATTTGAAAATGTTCATTTGATTATGATTATGAAGAAGATTGAAAATGTTGCACCAACCTGAATTGGATCAATCATCATTTTCAAATCTTCTTCATGAATCACCATCAACCATTTTCCAAGAGAAACACCTTTCTCTATATGAATCTTGGTTTACATTTCCTTGTAATCCTGATGCAAAATATTTCCATGAAGTATGTCAAGGGTATCATGCATTCAAGAAAAAGGCCCTAGAGGGTGCTAAGTCTTTTGTACTAGAAAACACCTTTTTCTTGGTAATTTGAAGCCATCAATGGAAACTTACAATCCTAAACAATTATTATACCATTGATGGCTTCATAATTATTAAGTGAAAGGGATTTTTTTGATCCATAACCCTCTTTGGTGATGATCCTACATAGTTCCACATAGACACGACATGTTCCTTAGAAGACTTTTAATCCCACAACAGATGAGAAACATAAATGTAGGCATCATGGTCACAATTTTTTGGAGTGTACACAACATAATTGAGTAGTATAACCAGATGATGCAACACAACCACTACTCATCTAGCTCTAAGTTGACAGTGTAGGATCCAAAAACCATCAGGATTACCCTCAAATTATAGGGCTTTATAAATCTCACTCCACAAACCATCAAATCCTAGGGATTTGTCAATCTCACTCCAAAAATCCTTCAATGACCCAATCAGTGGTGAATAGACCATGTATTTGACATATGTATATGGATTCCAAAATAAAATAAGGTCCTTGTTAAGGTAGTTGGGCTACTACAGTACCCATGCCACAAGTTTTACTCACCTTCAAACCTACAACCTGCATGTTTTAGTGATCACCCTGTAATCCACTGGTTAAGTGAAAGGGAGTTTTTTTATGTGGAAACCCCTTTGGTGACGATCCTACATAGTTCCACATAAACATGACATATTCCTTAGAATACTTTTAATCTCACAACATCTGAGAAACATAAATGTAGGCACCATGGTCACAATTCTTTGGAGACACAACATAATTGAATGGTATACCTAGACAATGCAATGCAACCACCAATCCTCTAGTTCTAAGTTGACACTATAGGATCCAAAAACCATAGATTATGATGGCTAAGTTGAATACAAGAGAGAGGGAGGGGAATACATTAAGAGAGAAAAGGCCGAAGGGCCATAAGGACAAAAATAGGTTTACAGAGATTATAATTTCCATATAATTTCTACAAAACCTATATTATTTTGGTCTTTATGGCCCTCCTCCTCTGCTCTCTCAATTTATTCCTTATCTATGGTTTTTGGACCCTACAATGTCAACTTATAACTAGAGGAGTAGTGGTTGTGTTGCATCATCTAGGTATACCACTCAATTATGTTGTGTCTCCAAATAATTGTGACCATGATGCCTACATTTATGTTTCTCATTTTTTGTTTCCTAGGACCCCTTATGACCCTTTACAATCCCTAAGAATACATATTATAGGTCTTAAAGTATTGTAAGGGGTCATAAGAGGCTCCTAGGAGGGGCCAAATGAGCTTCCACATTCACATGGTTGGCCTTGTTATTAGAGAATGTTAAACTATTCTCAAAACAAAGAGAAGCTCAATATTTTAGGCTCCCAAGGACAAAAAAAATATTTGTAGTCTTTAGTTCATGAAACCGTCAAAACCTGTTATGCTTCTACAACTCATCAACACTGGAGGTTTGAAGGAATCAATTATTTGGTCAACTATGAGAAGGTAAACAATAAGATAATATTATTGTATCTTTTGTTTTTTTTATCCATTCATATTTTCTACCTCCTCTTCACCTTTAGTAATATAATGGATACTGTGTGGTGAACATAAAGGCAAGGCGGTCATTATTATTGATGATTGATAGGTATAAGTCTTCTAGGTCTTACCTAGTACCTAGGACTAAAGATAGAAAATATCAAGAGACCATAATAGTTTGTCTCTATCTTTGGTCCATACGATTGAGGAAACATTTTACCTTTCGTTAGCTTATCAAATGCGGTGATCTGAAAGAATTTAATAGATGGTATTTTCATGTATAATATACATTATTTTAGTTTGATGATACACAAATTTATCTATTTCCCACACTTGTGATGAAGTCCGGGGACATTGATAAATAAGCATCTCCTCTCGTGGCTTGAGTAATATGGGTCATGAGAGGAGATGTGTCTTTATCATTGTCCTCGTAGTCCACAAGTGCACAAAGTAGATAAATTCACGCAATGTCAACTTAAATAATATACGTTGTCATAAAAATATTCTATTAAATTCTTTCAGATCCCCGTATTTGATGAGATAACAAAAGGTAAAATGTTTCCTCAATCATATGGATCAAAGACAGAGACCAACTATTATGGTCTCTTGAGCTCTGCTATCTTTAGTCCTAGCTACAAGGTAAGGCCTAGAAGACTTATACCCACTGATTGTGTATAATAATCACTACCTTACCTTTATGTACATTGCACAACATCCAATATATTACTAAAGGTGAAGAGAAGGTAAAAAATATGAATGGATAAAAGAAATGAAAGATACAATAATATTATCTTGTTGTTTACCTTCTCATAATTGACTAAATAATTGATTCCTTCAGACCTCCAATGTTGATGAGTTGCAGAAGCATGACAGGTTTTGACAGTTTCACAAACTAAAGACTACGAACAATTTTTAACTATTTTCATCAATTAATCGACTACAAGTGGACACATTCGACATTATTTTCATCAAAAAATGAGTTTGTTGACTCCAACCATCGGCATATATTTTGACCAAAACCTTGTCGGAGACATTGCATCTTCATCAAACTATGATGTGAGCCAATGTCAAAAATTAGATCTTTCAACACCATATTTTACAAGAATATGACCTCTTTTTTTATGCCAACAAGGGTCAAAATTAAGACTCTCAAGTTGGTTTTCGATCAATCGACCAAAATATTGTGACAAGCCCTTTGGTTAAAATATTGACCAATTTGCATAGAAATATCGACCAATGCGTGTCGAAAAAATTAATACAATTTTATTAGTGTGAAGATGATTCTGCTCTTATTATTAATGCATGCATTTCTAGATCTATTGTGAATTAGACCCTCAAATATATACTTGAGAAAATTTGGAATATGCTTGATTCCTTTGTGAAGGTAACTATTTCACATGTATATAGAGAAGGTAATACCTTGGCAGATTGCTTGGAAAATATGGGTTGTTCCATGCTAGAAATACCCCTACATATCCCAGCCTCATGCTTAGGTTTCCTTAATACTTCCTCAATTAGGTCAATACATCTTTTGCCACTTAATCTTCTTCGTAGATCTTAGGGTTAGGTCAGATTCATCGAATCCTTCCAACTTTATGTTATTCGGCTATTCTTCTAAAAATATGTCAAATCTCTTAATAGATCTTCAATAAAATGTTTTATAGTGTATTAAATTCTTTTGTATAATCAATAAACAAAGTCAACACATTTTACATAATCCAAAAATTTAACAATGTCGGATGGACATATGAATTCTTCCTCAAATGTAAATTACTGACGCTCGGTCAATACAGTGTTCAACTCCTCGGTCTTCATTAGAAATCTCGGTCACCACACAAATTGTTTCCCCAGAAAATAATTGATGTTTGGTCAACACTAAATTTACTTGGCATATACTAGCTTGGTTAACACGAACATCACTTAGCCAATCCAATAATTATTTGTCCATCATAAATATTTATACTAGCTTGGTTAACACTAACACTAATACTACCTTGGTTAACACTAACACCATATGAATATCACATTAATCACCAGCCAATCCAAAAATTATCTACCCATCATAAATATTTATAATATCATTAGCTTCATTCTAATACAAAATCAATTAGCCATGCTTGTGTGACCATCCACTAAATTTCTCCCTCTTACTTGATCTTCCATGAAATCTCACCATGTGTATTCATCCATGATCATCTCCCTCTTTGACAAAAATGACAAAGCAACAACTAAAACATACATCATGTAGATGTAGATATCATCTTTTTAGTTCAGTAACAATATTTCTCCCTCTGTCATCTTTGCTTATGACTGATTGTTGACTTTGTTATTTTTTTCACAACTATAGGCTGCTCCTAAAGTGTGACATGTCTCTGCATCAATTTTACAGATACTCTTTGTAGCACATTTGATGGAGTGCTCCTAGCTTGACTAGGCAGCCTTAGTTAGGGAGAGAACCCCTAATTGACTTCTCAGATATTCATGAGCTTCTTGAGGTAAAGATTTTGTGAATATGTCTCCTCGTTGTTCCTTTGTATTCACATATTCCATTTAGACCTCTTTATCTTGTACCAGTTCCCTCAAGGTAATGATACTTGATGGTGATGTATTTGGTCTTTGTGTACATCACTGGATTCTTAGAGATGTTGATAGCACTTGTGTTGTTATAGTAAATGACAACTGGTTCAATGATCTCTTCTTTCATTCCTACCAACAATTGCTTTATCCATACCAAGTTTGAATAGTTCACTACTGCAGCCACATACTCTGCTTCAACAGTAGATTGGGAAATGCAATTTGGTTTCTTGCTTGTCCAGGAAACTAATCTTTGTCCAAGAAAGAAAGATCCACATTTCATGTCCAATCAACATTAGTATATACTCTTAGTTCAAAATTTTCATGCTTCTTGTAGTACAATCCATAGTCAGCAGTCCCTTTCAAATATCTCATTATCCTCTTGGCAACCATCATGTGAGTTTCCTTAGGATTGGTAGATAATCTTGCCACAATCCTAATAGCTAAAGCAATATATGGTTTGCTATGTACAGTATGTTGCAGCTTTCCAATCATGGATCTATACAAGTCTAGTTTACTTCTGCAGCATCATCATTTTTATACAACTTTTGTCTAGTAGCCATGGGAGTACTTACTAGCCTTGAATCTTCCATACCAAATGTTTTTAGTATCTCATGAACATATTTAGATTGGGTGATGAAGATCCCTTTCTCCATCTGATATACTTGTAAACCAATAAGATTTTTTATCTCCCCAAACATACTCATTTCAAATTCAGTTTGCATTTCATTTGAAAATTTCTTACACAAGGCATCTTGTCCACCAAATATAATATCATCTACAAAAATCTTAGCCAACAAGATTCATTTACCTTCTTCATCTTTCATATACAGATTTCTTGTTTCATTTGTCCTTGAGAATCCAATCTATACCAGGTAGTTGTGCAATCTCTCATACAATGCTCTGGGAGCTTGTTTTAGTCCATATAGTGCTTTATTCAATTTTTAAACCATGTGTCTTATATTTGGATCAACAAATCCTTCTGGATGTTCAATGTACACTTCTTCCTCTAATATACCATTTAAAAATGTGGACTTGACATCCATTTGGTATACCTTGAAATCTTTGTAGGCAACATATGCAAGTAAGGTTCTTACTCTTTCCAATCTAGCTACAGGGGCAAATGTCTCCCCATAATATATTCCTTCTTCTTATGCATAGCCTTTGCATACCAGCCTAGCTTTGTTTCTTGTAATTTAACTATGCTCATTCATCTTGTTTTGGAACACCCACTTTGTTCCAATGACATTTTTATTTTTTGGTCTCGGCACTAGAGTCTAGGTATCATTCTTCTCTATCTGGTCTATCTCCTCATTCATTGCTTGCATCCAGTCTTCATTTTCTAATGCTTCCTTTGTTGTCTTAGGCTCAAATTCACATAGTAAGCATGTAGCATCTCTTGTCTTACTTCTGGTTAGAATTCCAGTATCTTTGTCTCCAATGATCTGTTTAGTCTTGTGATGTCTCCTTACATATTGTGCCAAAATAGGTTCTTCTCTCCTCTCATCTTGCTCTTCAGATTCACCAACAAGATTGCCAGATCCAGCTTCTGAATGCTTGGCAACCTCTTCTTGATACTCAGTAGCTTCCTTATTTGACAGGCTCAATACTATTTGTGACTTAAAAGAAGATTCAACATTGGCAACAGTGAAGTTATCATAGTTAGAAATTTCAAAAGCAATAAGCTTACCAACCAAACTTCCAAAGAGTATTATTAGTGTTACATCTAGATTCCTGAATTGCTGAAATTTTGATGGCATAAATAGGACACAAAGTTCTCAATAGTTCCATTTTCTTCTCTAATAGCATTTACAACTTTTATTCTACCACAATATTGTGCAATATTCTTACCTTCTTGCATTCTTATTTCATCAAATTTACCTCTTAGGCTCTCAGCTTTTTCTCTTAGTATATTTATGTCACCACCATAGATGTTTGCAAGAGTGTCACATATATGCTTTGCATTCCTATAGTCTTTGATGTCTTCAAATTCTGGATAACTTAGGGTAGATGCAATCTCCAACATTGCTTGGTTGTGCTCTTGCTTAGCTCTCATCTCCTCGACAGTCAAAGGTGCAACAGGTGTGACATAATCATGCTCAATATAATTATTTGTAGAATCACCAATACCGGCCAAATGAAACTTCATCAAACTTTTCCATGCAAGGAAGTTCTCCTTATTTAGCTTTGGTACCTCCTTATACATCCTGATCATTTTCTCCAAGTACCTTTAAAATTGTTCTTTGTAAGAACCAACACAACTCTGATACCAATTGTTAATATGATTTAGAACAACAGAGAGGAGGGGGGGTGAATCAGTTGTTCTTAGGTCCAAATGTATAAAAAAAATTTAAAAATCTTCAACTAATCATATCCAATTTAGTACACATATGATGGCTTAAAGACTGTGAACCTTTACCATCTCCATCACTGATATGTTCAAAAATCTCGTCAAGTAATCACAAAACTTCTCCTTCAACCTTTTCTACTTAGACAATCAATAACATCAACAACACTTCCAGCATCCTCTACATATCTCAACCTCATGCTTAGGTTTCCTTAATACTTCCTCAATTAGGTCAATACTGTTGGCATTAAGCAGAATTGCCACTAGTGACAACACTTATTTGCATTCTGGATACAAACCGAGCAGACAGTGCAAACCGAGCAAACAGTGCAAACTGAGCAGACAGTGCAAACCGAGCAGACAGTGCAAACCGAGCAAACAGTGCAAACTGAGCAGACAGTGCAAACCGAGCAGACAGTGTAAACCGAGCAGACAGTGCAAACCGACCAGACAGTGCAAACCGACCAGACAGTGCAAACCGAGCAGACAGTGGAAACCGAGCAAACCGAATAGGACAGTGTAAACTGAGTAACATCATGTCTACCAAGTCACCAGTACTTACCGAGTTCAAAGCCTACCAAGTGATCAGTATGAACCGTGCCTTCACTTCTACTGAGTGCATGACGATGCCGAGTAATGCAGTGGACGCCGAGTATCAGAAAGTCACCGAGTCAGTTTGCAGGAACCGTGTAACCATACTTGGGCCGACTTAGTAGCACTTATGTTTACTTGTCAAGCCGACTGTGTAATTATAATTGTAGTTAATTGTTTAAGACTTGTATATAAACAATGTTGTAAAAATAAAAAGATGTAATGAAATATATGAATGAAAAACATATGTGAAAGAGAAAGAAAGGCAGAGATAAGCGAATTACAGAAGGCTTCAGAAGTATAAGGTACAGCAAAGACAAATTCATCACAGAAGGTGATCAGTACATCAGCAAATCTCAAATCAGCAATCCAGTTGCAAAGCAGAGATCTACTGTTTCATTCTAACAGGTGAATCAGTACTAAATCCTTTAACCGGGTAGACCTAACAGTCTTTGTAAAATCTCTTTACCGAGTGCATACTTCATTGTTAATTTGTAAATCCTTTAACAGGGTGGATTTAGCAATCCTTATTGCTCCTAACAGGGCAGATCATCAGAAGTGATCAAATTGTAAGCCTTAACCGGCCAACTTTATTCTGCAGTATTAAAGCTTTGTGGGTTTCATCCCCACCCCAGTTTTACTTTCTTTTGGAAGGTTTCTGGGTAACCAAATCTATGTGTCATTATTGTAAATGTTTTTAAGTTTCATGCTTTCTGTATGCAAAGGTTAAAAAGTAAATTACATGTTAAAATTGTAAGAAAATTTGGACTTACTGATTCACCCCTCCCCTCTCAGTAACTCGGTTAATTCCTGAATATTTCCAACAAATACATCTTTTTCTACTTAATCTCCTTCGTATATCTTAGGGTTAGGTCAAATTCATCGAATCCTTTGAACTTTATGTTCTTTGGCTATCCTTTTAGAAATATCTCAAATCTCTTAATAGATCTTCAATAAAACATTTTATAGTGCATTAAATTCTTTTTTATAATCAATAAATAAAGTCAACACATTTTACATAATCCAAGAATTCAACAATGTCAGCTGGAAATCTAAATTCTTCCTCAAATGTAAATTATTGACACTTGGTCAATACAGTGTTCAACTCCTCAGCCTTAATTAGAAAGCTCGGTCACACACAAACTATTTCCTTGGCAAATAACTGATGTTCGGTCAACGCTGAATTTACTTGACATATACTAGCTTGGTTAACACTAGCATCACTCGGCTTAAACTAGATTTCTTCAATTTTGCTCGGTTAAGCCTACTAGTTTAGTCTTCATTCTTACTTAGATAAACAATACATTATCTTGTCATTGTGCCACATAATCAAGTACTTGTTGAAGTGCCAAGATAACTCAACCTTTCCTTAGGTGCCATTGTTACCAACCTTGCCTATCCCCCTTCACAACAATCATATAGATATAGAACTTTTTTAAATAGAAACATTCTTACCAGTTAAGGTTTTACATCAATGACAATACAACAATTTCTTCAATTGCAATTTCCAACATAATTATGTGTCTCACATACCTTGGGAGCTAGTACAAGCTAGGATGTGAGTGGGAGAATATGACTGATTGAAGTCTTGCATAGTTAGTTACCTTGTTTGAATGAGAGGTTTATTGACATTGCATAGAGTCACTAGGGGGCTGGGGTGTAGAGAGACTACTAGGTTAATGCTAGAGTTGACTTATGTGATGACACTTCCCTATATGTGTCCTAGGTTCCTAAATTATATTTGGTACACTTGATTTGTGTCTCAATCACTTATAATTGATAACCTTATAACTATCATAACCATTTTATATGTGTACCATTGTATGATCTTTCTTTTTTGGTTTTTCTTTTACTGAGGCCTGGTGTTATCTCCTTAGCATAGTGAGAGTGGACTTCTTGGTTCCACAGGAGTGGGTGGTAGTGATTCTATTACCATTGAGATATGACATTTGTGACTTTGTACTTGGATGATCCTTGATGTTTCTTCTATCTTCTTGTTCATTTCTTAGAGACTTTCTTATTATCATCATGAGATGCATATCTTGTATCCCATTTTATAAATTATTTATTGACATTGATTCAAAATATGTATATGTATATGTATTTTATTATGGGTATCTCTACAAAATGTGCAATGGAAGATGTATTATATTGAAGACTATGATGTATCAATTTGTATCTAGTTATATGTACCTGTATCATCTTAAAATGGAAGCACTTCCATCTTGATAGGTTTAGCACCCTCTTTTAGTACATTTATCATGATAGACTTGCATTTAGGATGCATTTTGCACTCATCTTCTTCATTCTAAGTGAAATTAGGGTTAGGATCCCGAGGATTCTCCTTAATTTCCCTTTTTCATGGCTCTATTTTCTAGGTAGGACTTAGAAATAGGTCCTCCTGGCCTTCATCATAGTAATCATAGGATTTTATGTCTATCCATAGCATTATGTCTTGTTCTGATGTCATTTCTAGGTTTCTGGGCATCTCCGAGACCTCCTGATTGGGTTCTGAGTGAATCTGGGCCCAGGGTCAGATTTGAGGTCGAACCTAACTAGGTCAGGATCAAGCTCAAACTTGACTAGGTTAGGTCCAACCTCAATTTTGACCCCTTCAAATTTTCAAAATCCTTGATTTCTGGGCATCGAGCTTTCAGGATATTTCTTTCCCATCCTTAGTTGACCATTTCGCGTTTCGGGATGGTAAATCCTTTAATTGCATTTAATCTAGGTATATTTTCTAAAGGTTAGGACCTAATTGGGATTTAATTCTCAAAGGTGGCCCCTCTAGAGGATTGTGCCCTAGTTCACTATAAAAGGAGGCCTTCCTCTCTCATTTTCATATCTCATCACAAGCAATTGCAAGCTCTCAAGTGCAAGAAATAATTCAAGAAAGCAAGGAATAGTGAAGGTGAAAGAAAGCAAGAGGATGATATAGAAGGTCAAGCCATTGTTGACATCAAGCATCTTTGTGAACTCATATTTGGAGCAAGAGAGATCCTTTCTTCCTTGATCCACCATTATCAACTTTCAAGCATTCAAAGATTCAATCATGGAGTAGCAATTACAGATTGTGAGTTTGGTAGAAGTACTTTAGCCTTGGGGGCTTGGTATGCTTTTCTATCTCATTCAAATCTATGCATTATTATTTCATACATATTCATGCTAGGGTTTTGATCTAGAGGATTAGATCTTGGCATTGCACTTTCAATACATACACACACATATTCTATTTCAATCAGCTATTCATGGAGGTGGAGACCACCAAAATGAGGGTTTGACTAAGGCAAAACCCAATATAGCCACCCCCAAAACCCCCTTTTTTAGATATCTATAGTCGTTGTTTCAAGAATCAGAGGATAGATTTGAGTATCCTTTTCACCAAACTTCTGGGATCTATGAACAAAATTAGAATCAGGCTTCAGAATAAAAATGTGGTATTTGACCTTTTATGAGGGTCAAACCCGACTTGCTACTGGAAAGATGAAACTTTTCTGGGTTTTCTCTGTCTCGATTTTCTAATCACAGATCTAGTTGCAGAATCTTCTGAAACCTCACACAGACTTCAGAAAATAGGTATTTATGAATCAATTTCATGATGAGGTATGTATCTTGACCTAATTAATTTTCAAATATTTCCAAATTTACTTATGCTATTCCAATTCCAATTTCAATTCAAATGAATAAGTGTTGAATGTTAGGTACATTGCTAAGCTTCCATTTTAACCATATTCATTTTGGTGAACTTGTTTATGAAAACTCTTTATTTTATGGTGTTAGATTTAAATCTTGTATGCTTATAAGATTAGATTTATTTCTTGCATTTATATTTCAAAAATATAAAAAATTTGCAAAATTCCTTTAAAAATACAAAAATATTTACATTTTCATGCTTTTAGTGCTTTCTTTGTATTCAACATGTATGATTCTTTTTTTGAGTACTTTGATGATGCTTTTATTGTACAAGAGGATAGATTCCCTAATGAGGTACATGGTAGTGAGGATGAAAATGGTTCAAATACAATCTCCATGGACCCTATTCCTATTTCACTCTCCTCCACAACCTCTCCAATTGACCTTTACCATAGGATGTCTGCATGGTTACCTTCATGTCCCACTATTTGCAACATTGATAAACCTAAAATGATATATCCTACACCTTTTATGACAGTAAAAGGATGTCCTCATATAACAATTAAGGGTAAACCTAGAGATCCTTTGGATTTCTTTGATAACACTGATTCTGTTTCACATGCTTATCACACACAGAATAACCCTCAACCTACTATTCCAGTTTCTTTACCTCCTTCTCAACCTATGCTTCCTCAAGCACCTAGGTATCCATCTACCTTTAAGGAGTACAACTTAGTTGACCAATTACGTGCTACTCCTGCTAAGATATCTTTATGGGAATTACTTCAAACCTCCCCGACATATCATGAAGCATTGCAAAAAGCTCTATCTACTCTTCCCGCTTCACCTCCTAATCAAGAAAACATTCATTCTATTTTGGATTGTATGCATAGTATGCCTTCTGTACCTCCTATTGTGTTTTTTGATAATGATTTACCTTCCTTAGAGGTGCAGAATCAATATGATGCTCTTATGGTGGTTGTCTCTATTAATCAGAGTATCATTCGAAGAACCTTAATTGATAATGGATCTGGACTTAATGTTTGTAGCATGGATATGCTCAAGGAAATTAAATCTAATTTATCTACTATTCAACCTGATAATGTTCCTATATGTGGATTTGATAATATTGCGAAAAGAACTTTGGGCATTATTACCTTACCTGTTAAAGTAGGTCCAGTTATTCTAAATACTCCTATTCATGTTATGCTTGGACCTCTCAACTATAACCTTATTTTAGGAAGACCATGGTTACATACTATGCATGTAGTTCTTTCTACTCTTCATCGCAAGGTTAGGTTCATCTATAACAACCTAATGTATACATTACATGCGGATGATGCCCCGAACCCTTGCTTAAATGCAAAATATGCTAAGAACTCTGAACCTATTCAACCTAATAAAGAGATTGAAAAACAATTGGAGATACAACAATCTGAGATAAAACAACCTAAGATTCAACAACAAGAAGTTCCATCTTCTTCTTCTTCCTTGACTGAGGATGATTGGGGGACATTGGATTTTAACCCTACGTTTATTGGAGAATACAAGGTCTCTAATTTTAGAATTCATGAAGCAACAAAATGAATTTGAGAAAAAAAAATTTATTTCTTCTCTGTTGTTCAAAGAATTAAAAAGTAATTTTGTTGCCACTTCGATTAATGAAATGCTTGACACTATAAAGCCTAATTGTTATGACATTGTGACATATGCCACTCCTTGGACTCCTTCTGACATGACTGATCGATATGGTCTTGGTTATCATTTTCTTAAGAAATTAGGATTTAATGGGAAAGGATGTGCTAAATATAAACAAGGTATACAAGTACCTTTGGATAATGAAGTCTATGATCATACATATGGATTAGGATTTAATCCTTATAGACAACCATCATCTTTTCCTCTTAATGTTAATCATATTTGTAGTGGAAAGTTGAAGTTGGTTAACCCATTGCTTATTGACCTTAATCAATAATCTTCTTTGGATATTTTTCCTAAAGATGAAGCCTTAATGGAATTTTTAGGGGTTTATGAGGATCTACCTAAGTTTCATCACAAACAAGGAAAGCCTTATTGTTTAAAAATAGATGCTTATTTTGGAGAACATGAAGAATAGGATATCTTTCCTTTACCGATGGATTCTCTGATAAGAAGTGATTTGTTAATCACTGAGACTATTGATATTCAAGTGGATGAAAATGATTCTAAAAGGATGATAAAAATTGGGAAATGTTTGAATCAAGATGAACGTGATCAATTGGTTTCCCTTTTGCTTGAATTTAAGGATATTTTTGCTTGGACATATTTCGATATGCCAAGTACAGATTCTAAGATTGTTACTCATAACATTGTTTTAAAGTTGAATATGAAACTGGTGAAACAAAAAATTTGAAAGATGAATCCACGAATTGCTTTGTTAGTCAAAGGTGAAATTGAAACACTATTGGATTCTAGATTTATCCGTTCTATTGATTACTCAGATTGGATTTCAAATATTGTGCCTGTGTCAAAAGGAGAAAATAAGATAAGAATGTGCACTGATTTTAGAGATTTAAATAAGGCATCCTTGAAAGATGATTTCCCACTATCTAATATTGATATGATTGTGGATTCAACAGCGTGCCATGCTTTGCTATCTTTTATGGATGGTTTTTTGGGATATAATAAAATATTTATTCCCCTTGAAGATCAATTTAAGACTGCATTTATAACACCTTAGGGAACCTTTTGGTTGGTCATGATGCCTTTTGGATTAAAAAATGTGGGAGCCACATATCAACGGGCTATGACTCTGATTTTTCATGATTACATTCATAAGATTCTTGAAGATTATGTGGATGACATCTTGGCAAAATCTATACAAAGAGAAGATCACGTTACTATTTTATGATAGATATTTGAAAGGATTAGAAGTTATAATATGAGATTGAATCCTAAGAAATGTGTCTTTGGAGTTGATTCTGGTAAATTGTTAGGATTTATAATCTCTAAGTGAGGCATCAAAGTAGATACTGAAAAGATTGAAGCTATTGTTAATATGCCTCCTCCTAAGAATATTTCTCAGTTACGAAGTTTACAAGGAAAAATACAAGCTATTCGTCACTTTATTTCTAATTTAGCAAACCAGACTATCCCTTTTACTTCCTTTCTTAGAAAGGATACCATTTTCTCTTGGAATGAGGAGTGTAAACAAACTTTTGAGCAATTTAAGGAGTATATTGTGAATCCTCCTATCTTGCAGCTTGCAAATTTTGATAAACCATTTCAATTATACACTTCAGCGACTCCACGAGCTGTGAGTGCATTGTTAGCTCAAATTATGATAATGGTAAGGAAATACCTGTATATTACATTAGTCAGACTTTACTTGATTATGAAACATGATATATAGATTTAGAAAAACAATGTCTAGCAATAGTCTATGCATGTCAGAAACTTAGGCATTATCTTATAAATGCTGAAGTTAATGTGATTGTCAAGTTTGATCCTTTGAAACATCTTTTCTTATAAACTGATCTCTCAGGTCGGTTAGCAAAATGGGTGATGTTGCTTATAGAATTTGATCTTAATTTTATTTCTCAGAAGTCTATTAAGGGACAAGCATTGACAGATTATCTAGCCGAAGCTCCTTGTCCCTACCTAGATGAAAGTTCTACTTCCATAGCTAATGATAATATCCTAGCTATTCAACATGATGATCTTTGGGAATTATATTTTGATGGGTCTAAGTGTAAGATAGGTTCTGGTGTGTGTATCATCTTGATTCCCCCTACAAAAAAACCCATACCTTGATCATATAAATTAACCTTTCCTTGTACTAATAATATTGTGGAGTATGAAGCTCTTATAGCTGGATTACGAGCAACTTCATCCCTTAATATCCAACATTTACAAATATATGGTGATTTGCAATTGATAGTTGAATAGATTAAAGGAGGATATCAGACTAAAAATGCTAAAATGACACAATATAGAGATTTAGCTCTTGATGTGCTTTCACAATTCTCCTCTTACATGATTCAGACTTTACCTAGGAAGGATAATTGACATGCAGATGCCATGGCTAGTGTAGCTTCCTTGGTTTGTCTTGAGAACAATGCAAAAAAATTTCAATTTACTATAAAAACTCTTAAATGCCCTGTAATTTATGATCATATCACCTTTGATTGTTTCAATTTGCATTCGGATGAATGGTAGTCACATACTTTTCATTTTTTGAAGGATGGTACTTTTCCTAAATCAACAACAAGGAACATGCATAATCGTATTCAGAAACTTACAGCACGAGACATCATTTTAGAAGATACACTTTACAAATGCTCTTATGAAGGGTTATTATTATGATGTCTTAATAGAACTAAAATTTATGTAGCTTTAGCAGAGGCTCATTCTAGTTCTTGTGGGGGACATTTTGGTGGAAAATCCCTGGTTAATAAATTGCTTCGAATGGGATATTATTGGCAAACAATGGAATAGGATTCTTTCATGTTTGTTAAGAAATGTAATCAATGTCAACAACATAGTAATTTGATTCATGCTCCTGCTCGTGAGCTTTGTAATCAAGTTTCTCCATGGCCTTTCAGTGTTTCAGGTTTTGACCTTATTGGAAAAATCTCACTAACTTCCTCTCAAGGACATACTTACATTCTCACCACTACAGATTACTTCATGAAGTCGGTTGAAGCTATCCCTCTTCATTCAACAATGGTAGATATTATTTGTGATTTCATCCTTAATAATATTATAACAAGATTTGGTATTCCTTTGATGATAATTTAGGATAATGGAACATCTTTTAAAAATAAAGAAGTTGCAAAATTCTTGGAGAAATATAGGATTCAACATAGATTTTCAACTCCTTATTATCCTCAATCTAATGGACAAGCTGAAGCATCAAATAAAATCATTGAACAAATCTTGAGAAAAATAGTTAATAAGCATGCAAAAGATTGGCATACTCAATTGACTTATGCTTTATGGGCCTATAGGACTTGTGTTTGTACCACCATAGGTACTTCTCCTTATAAGCTTGTCTATGGTACCGATGCTATTATGCATTTGGAACTAGAAATACCTTCTTTACATATATCATTTCATGGGATAATTGATAAAGATACTTTTCATGAACAATGCTTACAAGAATTAGAAATGTTGGATGAACAATGAATACATGCTTTAGAACATATAAAAGCTTATCATAAATCTCTTCAGAAACAATACAATCATAAGGTAATTAAATGAAAATTTGCAATTGGTGATTTAGTCCTTTATGAGAATCAACAGAATGTGAATGCTTTACCAGGTGAAAAAGGAAAATTTAGCCCTAATTGGCTTGGACCTTTTGCTGTTATTGAAGACTTTGGTTCAGGTGCTTACAAACTTGCTGATATGGATGGTGTTTCTTTCAAGGAACCCATTAAAATTATGCATCTTAAATGTTATTACCCTTAATCTCATTTGTTACATGTGCATTTATGTGTTCCTTATAAAGATTTATTTTATAGGTTATGTAGTTTTAGTAAAAATTACATATTGAATATGTTTATGCACTTTATTTATTTCTTTCTATTAAGTTTTATATTGATGAAAGCATAGTAATCAAACATAGAACTAATCAGTAGAGAAAGTTTTCATTCATCAAAAATTTAGTTTTTCAAGTTTTGATACATATGGGGCCAATGGCCCTATCTATCACTATGTCGCTCTGATGGCCAATGACTCCCAGATCTCTCTACTCTGTGATGGGAAGATGAAGATTTGTGTGTCCATGTATGGCTTCTGGATATGCTCATACTCTATACACACTCATGAAGACTCTGTATCTCTACCATCATCTTGTCCTCTCTTTCTCTGCACATCCTCAGCTCTCGTTGGATACATACAAAGATGTTGGCATGTCTGTCGAGATCTCTATGACAAATGGAAGACTCTCACTCATCGGCTGGTAGTTGGTAGGATATAATGTTATCCTTGAGAACCTCAGATACAAAGCTCCTCCACTCCACTACGCTAGTTGTAGAAAGAAAAACTTCTATCAATCCAATATCCTATCTATTTCAAATCAAATCATATATTCAACCAAATTTCAATCAAATTTATACCTGGGTCTCCCTCCTAGATGTCACTAAAGTGCCTAGATGGTGGGGGCATGGAGTGACTACTCTCTCCATGCTCGCTATATCTAGGCCTTGATGGTGGTGTCTCTGTGTGGGGTTGTGGGGGCCATCATGATCTCAATGGTGATGCACGAGTAATAGGTATATCTATACTAGTATCACCAGCTGGGGGCATGTCCTCGGCTCTCTCCTTTGCTCTCTCATTTTCTCTCTCCTCCTCCATGGGATATCCCTTAGAGATGTGTCCCTCCTCATCTTTGATGTCCTCATCCTCCTCGATGGCTCCACTATCCCAGTGTGTCCCCTTTGTAAAGCCTAGATCACCTATAGGATAATCCTTAGGAAGGATAGGATGGGTCCCCTCCAAACTCTAGTACCTGATGTAATCTTAGCTCACACTTGAATAGGCTACATCTAATGGTACCTCTCTATCCTTTGTCTCCTCTACATTTCTATCCTCTATGTCTGCTATTAAAGGTCGACGTATGGTGTTAGGTCTCTGATAGTATCTTGTCAGATGTACATAGCGAGGTACTGCCTTAGGGACTCCTTGTAATAGGCCAAACTACCTCTTCACCTAATCATAATATTAGGGCATCACTATATGACTATGATGACCCTCTAGTAGCTTATGCTACTAGGAATGTCTCATCTAGAATTGTGTATCAGGCCACTCTATCATCTGTCAATAGGGTCTCCATATCACATTAGTGTTGGCAATATAGTCTAGATGTACTCTCCAATACAGCATATCTCCAAACTGCCAAACATCTCTCAAAGGATATGCAAAGGCTCTCACCATGCTTGCATCTACCATCATTGGCACTCCCTATGGATGTGTACATGTGAAATGATCAAAAATCTATATCTACAAAACTGTGCATGTCGACAAACTCTCCCACTGATACCTCACTAACTATCCTAGCTCATGGTATAGCTGAGCTAGCATGTTGCTACCCCATGAAAACATGGTCCTCTCTCTCTCCATCTTTTGTATGTGATGTGTTAGAGGTGAACAAAATATGGTACCCTTTGAGTTGGGTAACACAACCAAGGCTACTATACACAACATCACCTTCCATACTAAAGGTGTAGGGCCTGATAGTACATAAGATAGTAGGATCTGATCTGACCAACTCCACATCACTGGATGCACACCTGTACAATACTCTATGTCTGTATGGATCTCCTCACAACCACACTATGCTCTGGATTTGATAGTCTCCCCTTGGACTGGCAGCCCCATGATCCTGTAAACATACTCTAAAGTCATTGTGATCTCACCAAAAGGAAGATGGAAGGAGCATGTATCCTCATCCCATGTCTCTATTAGAGCTGACAGCATGGCTCGGTGTAGTCTGATCTATGGAAGGACTGATTCCCAGTACATTCCTACATCCCTCAGTAACTGCATCCCCTCATCATCAAGCTCAGATAGTCTCTCCTTGACATTCACTAGCAATTCCCCAAAGGGATGCTCTCGGAAGTAGACTAGGTCCTGCAAGCATAAACAAACATCATATCAGTAATCAACATCATCAAATCTAAAAAATAACTAAACTAGGTCAAATTCAACCTTAGTTAGGTTAATGTCGACCTTACTGGGTCAATGTCAACTTTACTAGGTCAGGGTCGACCTTTTTGGGTCAAGGTCAACCTCATCTCAAAACATGGCAAAAACCCTCTGGTCAATGTTGACTTTCATGGGTCAAAGTCAACCTAGATGGGTCAATGTCAACCTAAATGGGTCAGGGTCAACCTAAAGGGGGTAAAATCAACCGGCCCATAAAAAATAGGAATTTGAAAAGAACTAAGGTGGATAACAACAAAACTCACCTTAGGTAGTGGTCGTCCAATAGCTAAGATGTTTCTTAGAGACTCCAGGTGTGTCACTTGCAGCTCCTCTCTTCTCAGCATCTTGCTTTCCCAATTTGAATCTGTAAATGGTAAGGATGAGTAAGTATTGTTTTTCATCTCTTTTATAAGTTCAAATTAGGGTTTTCTTAGGGTAAACTCAAAATTTATTTATGCATTTAGACAAACATCCACTCTTTTCATCATAACTTGAGTGTGGTAACTCCGTTTTCAATGTCATCAGTGGCGTTGGAATTGTGATTTAGATACCTAACTCCTTGAACTAGTTTAGGAAGGTTAGGAATCCTTCTAATTGGTTTAGGAAAGGACTTTTCAACACTCTACATATCTAGTATATAGAGTTTTTCTTATCACCCTGTTTCACCTTTCCGAAGTAGAAAGCTGAAACATGGGGGGGGGATAAGGGGCTCTATACACTTCTAAAATTATCATATAGTAAGATTTAGGTGATTATAGATTTTCATTAACCTTGTGTGTTGTAGGTTCTAACAGTTTTCTACAGGATCTTTACATCGAGGACTTGGCTATATCCTTTTCATTTAATATGATGTTTTCTTACTTTAGCTTGCATATTCACGTAGTGTCATATCTAAGCTAAAGTGGGGGCTAAATGTATCATCTTAAAATGGAAGCACTTCCACCTTGATAGGTTTAGCACCCTCTTTTAGTACATTTATCATGATAGACTTGCATTTAGGATGCATTTTTCACTCATCTTCTTCATTCTATGTGAAATTAGGGTTAGGATCCCGAGGATTCTCCTTAATTTCCCTTTTTCATGGCTCTATTTTCTAGGTAGGACTTAGAAATAGGTCCTCCTAGCCTTCATCATAGTAATCATAGGATTTTATGTCTATCCCTGGCATTATGTCCTGTTCTAATGTCATTTCTAGGTTTCTGGGCATCCACGGGGCCTCCTAACTAGGTTCTGAGTGAATCTGGGCCCAGGGTCAGATTCAAGCTCAAACCTGACTAGGTTAGGATCAAGGTCAAACCTGACTAGGTCAAGATCAAGGTCAAACCTAACTAGGTTAGGATTGAGCTCAAACTTGACTAGGTCAGGTCCAACCTTGATTTTGACCCCTTTAAATTTTCAAAATCCTTGATTTCTGGGCATCGGGCTTTCAAGATATTTGTTTTCCCACCTCCAGGTTGACCATTTTGGGTTTTGGGATGGTAAATCCTTTAATTTCATTTAATCTAGGTATATTTTCTAAAGTTTATGACCTAATTGGGATTTAATTCTCAAAGGTGGCCCCTCTAGAGGATTGTGCCCTAGTTCACTATAAAAGGAGGCCTTCCTCTCTCATTTTCACATCTCATCACAAGAAATTGCAAGCTCTCAAGTGCAAGAAATAATTCAAGCAAGCAAGGAATAGTGAAGGTGTGAGATAGCAAGAGGATGATATAGAAGGTCAAGCCATTGTTGACATCAAGCATCTTTGTGAACTCATATTTGGAGCAAGAGAGATCATTTCTTCCTTGATCCACCATTATCAACTTTCAACCATTCAAAGATCCAATCATGGAGTAGCAATTATGGATTGTGATTTTGGTAGAAGTACTTTAGCCTTGGGGGCTTGGTATGCATTTCTATCTCATTCAAATCTATGCATTGTTATTTCATACATATTCATGCTAGGGTTTTGATCCAGAGGATTAGATCTTGGCATTACACTTTCAATACATACACACACATATTCAATTTCAATTGGCTATTCATGGAGGTGGAGACTGTATGCACCTTAAAATGGTCGCCTAGGCTTTGGGCCCCATTTATTAATTTATCAATTTTCTGAATCAATGCTTTGCAATTTTCAAATCAATTCCTTGATCAAATCGCAATTAAATCAATAATTCAAATATTTCTAAGGTTTGATCATTTCATCAATAATTATATTTAATTAAAAGAAATATTATCTTTTAAATAAATAAAATAGGCTTATTTAATTAAAAGAAATATCTTAAATAAAATAATCTTATTTAATTAAAACCCCTTTTAATTGAATGATTTTATCTTATTTAATTAAATATTCCTCTTTTTATTAAATAAACTTATCTTATTTATTTAAAAGATAATTCCTCTTTTAAATAAATAAAATCCCCACTTAAAGCAAAATCTGTGATGGAAAAAGAAATAAATCAAACAAAAACAAAACAAAAATCCTTTTTCCTGATTCTTTCAATAATTTTATTTAATTGAAAGAAATATTCCCTCTTAAATAAATAAAATAACTTTATTTAATTGAAAGAAATATCTTTTAAAATGAAATAAATTTATGTAATTAAAATCTTTTTTAATTAAATAATTTTATCTTATTTAGAATGATATCTCTCTTTTAATTAAATAATGTTATCTTATTTAATTAATAGAGAATCATTCTTTTAAATAAATAAAAAATCCTCTTAAAGCTCTTTGTGATGAAAAAAGGGAAACAAATAATTAAAAATAAATAAAATTCATTTTGTCTCCACACTTTCTAAAAAATGAGCTTTCTTTCCTCTTTTTGGATTTATCCCACATTGATCTTGGAGATGCATTCTTGTCATCAGTTTCTTATATAAGGAGCCCTCTCCTTCTCAATTAAAAATCCTAGAATTTTCATGTTATTGTTATACTACAGGTTTAGAGAGAAATCTTGGAAGAAACTTTTGAACACATTTGGAGCTTGGATATTTGAGACTTCTTTCTTCTTGTCTTCTTCTCTCATGTCTTATGGCAATCCATAGTTTAGATTAATAATGCATTCACATAATAGTTTAAATTCATGTTTCCTTTCATAGATTAACATTGTATAAGCATTCATTTCAATAGAATTGTTTATTTCTTGCATTGTTATCATCTAGACTAGTCTCATTTGCATGTAATAACTTGATGATCATGGAGATTAGCATGCTTGCTATTCATTTTTGAATCTCTCATTTCTTGGTGTACTTGCATGGGCATAACTAGGTCAATCTGAGGGCCTCATATACAAACCCCTGCACTCCACGAATAGAGAGTTGTGAATCACTATTCGAGACCTCATTCTTGGGTATTCTTGAATGTAATGATTCACATAAGTTTGACTACTTTCTAGCACATATTTTTGGCACCCACCGTGGGGCCGAAAAGATCAATTTCTGGCCTCATTCTTATTGGTTTTTCAGTTTTAGTGTTGGTTCTAGGCCTTGTACAGCCATATACAACTTGAAAACCCTATAATATAGTAATTGATGGATATAATGATGAATCCTTTTTCTCATTATTTTGGTTTGGTTCATTTTTATAAAGAAATGAATAAGTTATGATCATTTTGGTGAAAGTGGGTATTTGCAGATTTGAGATTCTCTGAATATAGTCAGATTGAAACATCTGGTACAGACAAATTATGATTAATCAGGACCTCTAATAATATTAATTGGAAAGATACATGAATTATCTTTCATTTCCTTTTGTTTTGAGTCATTTTTATGCAGATTTGTGAAAGTTGCGGTCATTTGAGTGAAAATTGGTTTTTAACAATCTACATTGGAGTTGCAGGCAATGATTTACTCTTAGAAAATAATTTATGAATGGGAAAAATAAATGGCTTACATATTTGGAAACTAGATTCATTAATAGTTTCTGTGAAATTTATTTGGGTTCATTTGGATTCTTTTTGAGAAAGATATGTGATTTCCTAGGGAGGGTTTGGTGTTTTTAATCTGATTTATGATAGAAAAATTATAGTCTGAAAAGGTTATTGGTTGAGGAACCAAATGGAATCATAAGATATTGTAATTTTGGGAAATGGTAGTTCTTGATGTTGGATAAAAACTTTATTCTTTTTATAAATTTTAATATTGTGATTTTATGGGTCAAATAAATCAATCTTTAAAGACTGTCTTGAAGACAACAATGTTAAATCAAACTCCTAACAATTGATTTTCATATCTAATCATCTTAGGGTTTTTTTTTCGGATGTGTGCTAAATGTTGGAGTACAGATCTTTGTACCTAAGGTGAGTTCTTAAAATCTCTATAACACTTGGTTTGGGCATAAAATTAATCTCTCATGTGTTTGGCTTGAGTGTTACACGCTTTCATAGAACACATTTTTGATGCTCTTAATGGGAAATGAATGAACATATATTTGCTTTTATACAAGTTTGTGTTTAAGTGCATGCTTGTCTTTTAACTCTAAGTAATTCTTGGTCTCAAATATCAAAACATCTCATTGAGTAATCTAGGGCATGGATTCATTCTTAGTTTACATGAAGAATTAAATGCACCACTTTGTGGACTCACTTCATGTTTACTTGGAAAGTTAAATATTCCATGATTCAAACTCTCTTGCACTTATGAGTAGTATTGATTAGCAGTCTTAGATTACTTTTGATTGATCTAGATTGCTATCTTGGGTTATTGGACTTGCTCATTTTTTGGCCCCTCGTTCCACCCCATGGTTGCAAGGTCAGTGCCACATTAAAGGGGAGAGGTCTACATAGAAAGAAGTGTTAATTGTTCCACTAGACAACCCTTTTGTGTTTTTTAGAACTCATTAGTTTTCTAGGGTGTGGACTCACTTTGAGTTTGTGTGAGGAGTTAAATGCACCACTTTTTGGACTCACCTCACATTTACTTGAAGGGTTAAATGTACCACCTTTAGTGCTTTCCAATACTTTTGATAGTGAATTACTTACTTTTTTTATTTTTAGAAGGCCTGCTTGGGGATTTCATCTCCTCAAGGGACGACCTTAACTCCTGTGTTCTGGCAGAGTATAAATATCAGGAGGTGAATCCAAAGACACCTCTCTTGGGAATGAGTTAGATTTCACTCTTGGCTAAGTCTCAAAGAACTTTATACCTTTGAGAAGTGAATGAGGAGATTTGGGTTACCGTCTCCCCCTAGCTATGTGATTTTTTATTCTTCTCATCTACAGTTTTGTGCCTCACATACCTTGCATATATCAAGGATGCCCTTTAGAAAAGCCATGTATATCCTTGTAGACAGCTTGCTAGGATGTTGTTGTGTTCTACGTGTCTGCTAAAATATTTTCAAGAACATACACAAGTAGAATCTTTAAGGAGTAGCATACTAAGTCACTTGATTATTTGTGTGCAAGGTTGCTTTGCCCCTTGTTCATTGTTTGAAGACAATTTCTTTCTTGAACTCCTTGATTGTTGTCTTATGTGCTTGATCAACGATAAAAATCTGTTGATGTACTTGATCTTTTAAAATGAACACAAAAATTGAGTTCCTGAGCTGAAGCACCAACATTTTTACAGCTTGCTTGATTTTCTATCCTGTCATTAGAGACCTATCTTTGTCCTCTAGGGATAGCATCATTTAGTTTACAAAGTCACCTTGGAAATAATTGTCAAGTTGAAAGACTATTCTTGGTGAGAGTTTATCTCTATAATTGTTAGCCACATTCTTGGAAAATTTTAGTACTCTTTTTGTCCAAACAATTTTCATCAAATTCAATTTCAATTATATTTTGGCCTAGTCCAACCTCCTGATTCAAAAGTGCAAGGGTAGTCACCCTTTGATTTGAGGCACCTCTTTGACAGTGTTGGTAACGCCTTTTGCAATTTCTATCTTACCATCTCCCTTTGGACATTAGAGAACTTTGATTATCCTAGTTTGGTGTTGACATTTTGTGAGGCCATCTTATCACCAAGCATCTTCAATTCTCAGTCTTTCTTGGTCAGTCTAGGTTAGATCCTAAGTGTTGTCATGTTTCTCAACATCCAAACAAATGTTAATGGTATCAATTACACAAGATGACTCTTGGTCTTCTTCTTTCTTCTTCCCTTCCCATGTTTTTCTTCTAAAGTCTTCTCTTCACATGGGATATTCTTCTCATCTTCCTAATTCTTTTCCTCTTACTATCTAGTCTATTTTCTTCTATTTCATCTCTTCTGTCACTTCCACGCTTGATTCTTCTTCTTCCAGAACCATGAATTACAAATATCTTGCTATGGAACCTATTTTAAAAATGGATGATCTTGAACTCATTTCTAAATTTGAAGAGTTTTGTTCCTCTAACAGTCCTTCTAGATATGGCAAAGGTGATAAACTTAAGATAAAAATAGAAAAAAGATTGAAGGAATCACCAACCTTTGCTAGAATCATACGCATGATCCTGTCACAACCTCCTTCTTCTAAAAGTCTTTCATCTTCTAAATCTTCCAAGTCATACCATGATCTTCTAAACATTCTTCATATTCTAAGTCTTCTCATCATTCTTCATCTCCCAAATCTTATCATGACTCTTCTAAACATTATTCGAATTCCTCATTATCTAAGTCTTCTTCTTCCACTAGGTCTTCACCTTCCTCTTCTTCCACTAGGTCTTCACCTTCCTCTTCTTCACAATCTCATTCTTCTTCTACTTCTACCAAGAGTCTTACTTCATACCATAATGAGCAACAAGATAATCCTTGTGATACCTCTTCTACAAAGAGTGACACACCCATCTTTGATGACTATGATGGCTATGATGATGAACCCTATAGTCATACTTATGAAACTTCTATTCCTAGTAGTCCTCCTAGTCGTGTGCTTGTGCTTACTAGAAATGGGTCATCACATTGGATAGATTGTGATGGTGATCCATATGACTCTAATTTTGAAAGAGACTTTGATGATTTTTGTGAACAATACCTAGATGATACATCTACTTCTATTGAGGAAGAGAAATGTTTTCATGATGATTATAAACGTAGATACTATGAGCATGTCTCCTCTAAAAATTCTCCTGCTGAAAATAAAGATTTTACTCTCAAGAAAGATCATGTTAATGCTAGACCTTTGTCTTGTGATGGTTCCATTCCTTCCCCTACTTCTTCCAATACCCCTACATCTCCTAAAGTCACCAAGTCTTCCAAATCTTTCACAAATCTTGTATCTGACATAAATTCTAATGCTTTCCATGTAGTTCCCCATAGTTATCCTCAAGGGTCACCTCTTAAAGATACTCAAGCTAACCTTCACTTGGCTGCAAATACTTCCAATAATTATAAATCTAAAGAGCCTAAGCCTTTATGCATTGTAATGCCTACTTCAGCTATTTCTTCACCATCTCTGCCAAAGTCTTCCATACAACTCCAACTTGCTTCCTTGTCCTTAGAAGTGGCTTCATGTCAAGAGGACTCTAAAACTGATACAGAAAAAAATATAAAGAAAGATCAAGATCAAGAACCCTCCATGTCATCCACTCCTTTTAATGATGTTCTCTATCCACGTCATGGTTCTTTTGGTCCTTTATGCCCTTCCTCATTTATTCCACCATGTCTTAAGTCTTCTCCGAAGGAAGATGAAGCTACTACCCACACTATTGAGCTTATTGGTAATGAAAATAACCTTACCATGCTTGCACTTTCCAAAGATGATACTTCCATTAAGGTTATTAAAAATGGTGTTGTTACTTATGATGTTAAGCCTATTCAAGAGACAAATTCTGCACTTGTGCTATCCAAAGATCCTTGTCAAGATCAAAGTCTTCCATCTTCTTGTTCTATCATTCCATGTTCACTTCCGCTTTCTACTCTTCCTAAGTCTTCACAAGCTTTGAATGATCCTATCAAAGAAAATGCTCTTATTCAAGATGTCCAAGATCCTATTGAAAATTCTAATGCTCACTCTAAAGATGTCGATATCCTTGGTTGTCATATAGATGTTGATGAACTTATTGATTATCCTTTTGCATCTTCCACTTCCATCCTTGGACCTCTTCCACCACTACTAAGGACTTCATGTCTTCCTTTCATATTGGGTCCTTATGTCCCTTCATTTTCCCCTCCTAACTCTCCTAATTCATCATCTATCTTGGGTCCTTATGTCCCTCCATCTCCTATCTTTCCTCAAGATCAACATAGATGCATACCTTTGAATCCTTTTCATCCATCCACCCATCTACACTAGTCATATTATCCTTCTTCTTCCACACATCCCAAGTCTTTTGGAAGTAACCTGAATGTTCAATATAAGAAAAAGAAACAATACAAGAATCCATCAAAGAAAGAAGATCACCATGTCTTTTCTAATCGACATGGGGGCCTAAAGTCAAAAGGGATATCTAAGAAGAAAACTACAAGACAAGTATGGGTTCCAAAATCCATCATTCAGGATATTCTCTCTAAGTCATCAAAAGGAAATAAAAATCCTAAGGCTATATAGATTCCAAAGTCTCTCGTAAGAGAGTCTCATGTTGAACAAAAAGTGAAGTTGACATTCAAGCTTTCCAAGACTTCCACCTCATATTCTTCCAAAAACATTCTTCCATTCCATGCACCTGAACTATAACCTCTACTAAACATTCACCATATTCCTTCATGTATTCCTTCATTCAAGTTTCCTCCATCCTCTCACCACCCTCCAAGGTCTATGCCGATGTTGATCTTGCCTTCCTTTTGAGCTACTCTTTCACAATCCTTCCATTCATTATTCTCTTGCCTTCTATAATTTTTCCTCATTTGCATATTCCTCTTATCTTCCAACTCCACTCACTTTACATAAAACTGTATCCTCCCTTTTTCTCTTCCATCTTCCTTTCCCTATCAGCATCTTTGAGCATATAATTTTGAATCCTTGGCATATCATAGTTTTTCTTTTCAAGGAGCATTATCTAAAAGCTTGCCTTCTTCCAAAAATTATAAAATTCAAAAAAAAAAGAAAAAAGAGAAAAAAATGAAAAAATTGAAAATGTGCCTTGGTGAAAACCTAGAAACAGGCACCTTGGTAGCAAAAGTAAAGAGAAATAAATTCATCCTATGGTGAAAACCACTCCCTTGTGGCACCTTGGATAAGTACCATGATGAAAACCTGGCAATCGAGCATCATGCGTAGTTCTTCTACATATTTCATCCATTCCATCTTCTCTCTTTGATCTTGACAATGTTGACCTATACACGAACATTTGGCTATCTTGTGAGCTATCCTACAATGATCTTTCTTTCCTTCCATTCATGTTTAGCCTTCATATCTATTCTCCTCTATTCATTCTAGTCTTTTGCTATCCTTTTCACCTTTGGTCTTGATCTAATCTAATATCTAAAAAAGAGAAACACGATGCTATGAAGCCTCTTGAGATGTCTACTCCTTTGGACTTCATCTTTTCCTTCTTTCGCATTACACCTTTCTGACTTATCCTATGCTGGCCTTTCATTGCTTGTCCAAATGTGCTTTACATGACAATTTTTCCCTAGCTTGGGTACTCTTGAGGAGTTTGTCTTTGAGAATTTCTTCCCTTCATTCTCCTTCATTCTTTTGTCTTCCATCTCTTCCACCAGCTTGCTAATCCCTCTTGTCCTCCACCTTGCTAGATATTGGGACTGCACAATGTGATCTTGCTTGGGAGTGTGATGCCCGTTCTGTCTGGGGGCATCCTTTGTATATATTTATTGATCCTAAAAAAATACCAAAAAAATTCATATATGATGCTGAAAAAATTCTAAAAATTTGAAAATGTCCTAAAAAAATGATCATCTTAGTGAAAACCTGGCAATAAGCGCTTTGATGTATCTCTAAAAAATTATATATTCCAAAAATACAAAAAAAATCAAAAAATTTAAAATATCAAAAAAATAGAAAAAGTGCCTTGGTGAAAACCTGAAAACAGGTGCCTTGGTAGCAAAAATACAAAAAAATTATAAAAAGTCCTGAAAAAATTATTCCTGTGGTGAAAACCTAGAAACGGGTGCTACTTGAGGCTTTTGCACCCCTATTTCTTAGCATGCGTCCTCGACACTTAGCCTTTCTCCATCATGCCTTGTCCTTGTCACCTTGGTTTGGAATTGGTCTTTGTCTTTGTCTAGGGGGCATCACTGTGTTAGCTTTGGTCTCTTAGATATGCTTATCTTTAGGACACCTCACAAATGGTGTTTTTCAACACCAACCCAACTGTGTTTTTCAACTCAACCCTTGACATCAAGTATTTTTCAACACTTATCAATTTGGTCTTATCCAGTTTGGTCATGTGATCTTACCTACTTGCAAGCATTCGATCCTTATCCTCGAAACTCAGTATCAGTTTACACACTTAAATTTTTAAATGCAACACTTAATGCTTGAGATATGTCATGATCTTTTCTGTGTGTGCTAACTGTTATTGATTTTCGTTGAGTGTCCTTGTCTAATAAGTCTCTCCGTAATGCATAGCTAGAAGACTTGGGGCATGGGGCATGTTTTTATTTGCTTTCTACTTGTGGGTGTTGTCTTGAACCTCTTCAGTGTCTCTTGTTCTCTCCTTGACACACTTAGGAGATTTAAGGCATCATCCTTGACTATTTTTTTTGCACAACCATTATCATGGTCATCCTGGCATTTATGCCTTGACACGAGCATGGTTTTGCTACATTAAATTGGGTAAGCTAACATTGCAGTCATCTTGACCTTTATGTCTTTGATGCTCATGTTAGAATCTTTCCACATTCCAATCCGATATCAATCACATTCATATCTTCATAGTTGCATTTGTGACTAGTGATGATTGTGTGGTCGTTCGATGTCCGGTAATAATGGCCCAATGATGAAAATAAGTTCTTTTACATTCTCTAATGAATGATGAACACAAAAAAACCTATGTTACCCATGCAAGTACACCTTTGCATTTTCATGTAGCTTGCATTATTTAGACTTCATGTTAAAATGGCATTTTTAGGCTGCATTATGAGTTTGAGAGGGTTTCCTTCATCTTTCTTATGGACTTTTAGTCAACTGTGGTCACGTTTTGATCTTCATTTCCTTACCTTCTTTCGTGATCTCAATTGAAATTCGCTATCTTAAATAGTTGATTGATTTTGGGGCATCTTCTTTCTGGAGTCAAATCCTCTTTCTTCTTCCCATTTCTTTTCATTTCTTCCAAACTTCTATCTTCCATTCGCTTTCACCCCACTTCTTTTCTTCTGATTCAACCTTGGGGCATAATCTTTCTTGGTAAGCTACCTTAGTTCTATGATTTATATATCTTTCATCTTATATCAAGAACCTTATCTTTAGTTCGATTTGATCAAATTTATCAATTTATTGTTTCTCCTCTATCTCATTTCGATTTCAATCATGAGGGGGAAGTACCTATCAAACTTCAATCCTTGATTCAGCTTTATCAAACCTTGCTTGAGACTTGACAATTACCTATTTACAGGGGTGTTGGCCTTGTCTTTTTCAATCGGCTTATCTTTGTCTTGATGTGTTCCCATCCGTCGAACACACATCTGGGTTGTTTTGTGATCCCAAATCAATCTCACATTTCAATTCCATTCTTTGACCGCATGTGATCCCAAATCAATCTCACATTAGTCAAAGAGGGGCAAATGTATGCACCTTAAAATGGTCACCTAGGCTTTGGGCCCCATTTATTAATTTATCAATTTCCTGAATCAATGATTTGCAATTTTCAAATCAATTCCTTGATCAAATCACAATTAAATCAATAATTCAAATATTTCTAAAGTTTGATCATTTCATCAATAATTTTATTTAATTAAAAGAAATATTATCTTTTAAATAAATAAAATAGGCTTATTTAATTAAAAGAAATATCTTAAATAAAATAATCTTATTTAATTAAAACCTCTTTTAATTGAATGATTTTATCTTATTTAATTAAATATTCCTCTTTTTATTAAATAAACTTATCTTATTTATTTAAAAGATAATTCCTCTTTTAAATAAATAAAATCCCCACTTAAAGCAAAATCTGTGATGGAAAAGGAAATAAATCAAACAAAAACAAAACAAAAATCCTTTTCTTGATTCTTTCAATAATTTTATTTAATTGAAAGAAATATTCCCTCTTAAATAAATAAAATAACTTTATTTAATTGAAAGAAATATCTTTTAAAATGAAATAAATTTATTTAATTAAAATCTTTTTTAATTAAATGATTTTATCTTATTTAGAATGATATATCTCTTTTAATTAAATAATGTTATCTTATTTAATTAATAGAGAATCATTCTTTTAAATAAATAAAAAATCCTCTTAAAGCTCTTTGTGATGAAAAAAGGGAAACAAATAATTAAAAATAAATAAAATTCCTTTTCTCTCCACACTTTCTAAAAAATGAGCTTTCTTTCCTCTTTTTGGATTTATCCCACATTGATCTTGGAGATGCATTCTTGTCATCAGTTTCTTATATAAGGAGCCCTCTCCTTCTCAATTAAAAATCCTAGAATTTTCATGTTATTGTTATACTGCAGGTTTGGAGAGAAATCTTGGAAGAAGCTTTTGAACACATTTGGAGCTTAGATATTTGAGACTTCTTTCTAATTGTCTTCTTTTCTCATGTCTTATGGCAATCCATAGTTTAGATTAATATTGCATTCACATAATATTTTAAATTCATGTTTCCTTTCATAGATTAACATTGTATAAGCATTCATTTCAATAGAATAGTTTATTTCTTGCATTGTTATCATCTAGACTAGTCTCATTTGCATGCAATAACTTGATGATCATGGAGATTAGCATGCTTGCTATTCATCTTTGAATCTCTCATTTCTTGGTGTACTTGCATGGGCATAACTAGGTCAATTTGAGGGCCTCATATACAAACCCCTGCACTCCACGAATAGAGATCTGTGAATCGCTATTCGAGACCTCATTCTTGGGTATTCTCGAATGTAATGATTCACAGAAGTGTGACTACTTTCTAGCACACAGAGACCACCAAAATGGGCATTTTACTAAGGCAAAACCCTATATAGCCACCCCCAAAACCCCCTTTTTCAGATATCTACAATCGCTATTTCAAGAATCAGAGGACAGATTTGAGTACCCTTTTTGCCGAACTTTCAGGATTTGCGAACAAAATAAGAATCAGGCTTCAGAATAAAAATGTGGTATTTGACCTTTTATGAGGGTCAAACCTGACCTGCTACTAGAAAGACAAAACTTTTTTGGGTTTTCTCCATCTCAATTTTCTGATCACAGATCTAGTTGCAGAATCTTCTGAAACCTCACATAGACTTCAGAAAATAGGTATTTATGAATCAATTTCATGATGAGGTATGTATCTTGACCTAATTAACTTTCAAGTATTTCCAGATTTACTTATGCTATTCCAATTTCAATTCAAATCAATAAGTGTTGAATGTTAGGTACATTGCTAAGCTTCCATTTTAACCATATTCAGTACTTTTGATTATATTGATATAATGAATGCATCTTAGTATTCACTTGTAATGAATATATTAGTGCAATCTATGATTTATGTTCTTTTCATTATGATTAAATAAAGGATTAGGAATATTTCAATTTGGGGTTCTAAAAACAACCTAAGATATATCATGTAATTATGTGTTAGATTGTTCTTAGTATTTTAGTTAACTTATATGTAACTATGTCTTGGAACCCTCGGGATAGTTAACTGAGTTTTATGAACATTAATGTAATATCTTGTCTTATGTAATGATGTTATACTAACTTATATTTGTAGGTCCTTCTGCATTTGTATTGTGTAATGTATGTTTAACATTTAAGAGATTTTTTTATTGCATCAATATAGTGCAAAGTTAGGTTAATTTCTCATGGGTCTTGGATGGGGAATTGCATCTCATTCAACCAATACTATTAATCAACCTTCTCCCTCACAGTGCATTGACTATAACAAGAAAGTTACTTAATCCAACCATGTTGTTAACCAAGTTGAGATGTTAAAACTAAACCTCAAACCCCTCCTTAGTCTTGGATTACCTTTGATCATCATAAGAAAATTAAAGCATCTGATGGTCCTCTCTACATTTTTTCTAGGGTTAATGATATTCCTTTCCATGATACCCTTTTTTTATCCCACTTTCATGGTGAATGTGATAACTAAAGAGCATATGTTTAGTAAACAATTGCAAAAATACTTTTATAATAAATATTATGTCTTGATTCAAACTTGAAATGGTTTTGTCATGCCCATCAAAAACACACTAAAAACACACCAAATTTTTTTTTAAAAGATTGGTTAAGTCTAATTAAATGCTGCTGATTAATGGAATAATCTTAGGCAACGTTTCTCAAGACATCAATTAAACAATTTGTTAACCAAGATGGTCCCCAAAGACACTAGATTAAGGTCAAGACGAAGGAGACTTCAATTCTGACGGAGGGGGTTGCCTTCAGTTCACTACGGACTGAAAGATCGATTCACGAATAGCAATGGTATTGACAACGAGGTCTAATTAAGAATTCTGTCAGGATAGTCTAACCACTGCTTGTCTAAAAGGAGTGACCCTTTACAAAAAAAAAAAACTTAACTAGAATTAAACCATTCATAAATAGGTCTCCCTTTCAAGTCAAGTCTAGGATGCTACCTAGGATCATATGTCAATGTGGTGTTACGTATCTAAATCATAACTAGGCAAGGATTCCTATCCGGATCATGGATTACTTTTGATGACATAAACGACTAGGGTTTACCAATGATATAAGATATCCTATCTATATTACTCAAGGGTTAAGCTATGTCAAAACTCTCATATTAATAACATCTTAGGGAAACGAAACTGTTGACTAAAATATAATTCTTTATCCAATGTAAGCTAACCATCTAACTTAGATCAAATACTCTACGAATTATAGTCTTTTAAATTATTCACTGATAAAATATAGACACTGATAGATATACTAATCATCTGAGAGGTTAAATGACATGACTCAGCTACACCCCAATCTATCAACCCAATATTCCCATAAATTTACTAGTCTATCTTTATTAATCCATTGATTTCATAATTGTGTTCAACATATCAACAATAAGTCCTAGCTTGAGTTACACTTAGACTAAGTACGATATGTCAAGTGGGTTTACAAGCTAGGAGGTCTCATTAATCGAATTATCGAACAATTCGAAGTGTTAGCAATCACCTAGGTCATTTAGATTATTCCCTAAATAATGATTTTCGATCTTGAGGAGTTAAGTTATAACCCTCGAGATTAAACAATCACTTGAATGATGAGCATATACTAATAACTATTAATTGTAATATTCCAATTTTCTACTATGGTTATTGACTTTCACAAAGATTAAACTGAATATCAACTTGTTTATAGAATTTATAAAGATAATGTGTATCAATCCCATATATGCTAAGTCCTAGGAACCATTTGAATGACGTTAATAAGTGTAAGAGGCCAACATTGATAATCTAATTAATCCACTAAAACCTATTTATAACTTAATTTATATATATATATTTAATAATTATGATAAGTAATTAATAATTATTAATTATTTAATTCACTATAATATTTCAACTTGTTATAAATACATTATATGACAATATTCAAGCTCAACTTGAAAAGTCTACTTTATCACCCTATGCCTAATTATAGTCATAATTCATTGTTAAAAACACACTCAACACTTATTATTAATAAAACAAAATACTAAATTTAATTAATTTCATTACTCTAAATAACATACTAACCTACTTTAAATCACATCAATACCTATTCTAACTAAACCTATCCTATCTCTTAGCCTACCCCTTTACACAAGTCATCCCCCTCACCCTAAGCCTAGCTACCTAGGAACTCCCTATACACATGCCCCAAGATGCATGTCACATCAAGCTGGGCGCACATGTGTTTTAAGGGGTTGAAATGCCCACCATAGTGGTGCCACTTTTGGGGAGTGTATACAGATTTTAATATTCATGGGGTATACTTACACAAACAACTTTTAACCAAATCCTTTGTTCTTCCCAAGAAGGGAGCGCCCTACAAGGAGAGGTGGATGTACGATGCAAGTTTTAAGGAATGTCAGATTTTTCCTCTCATTGGGGTACGCATGGGGAAAATAGACTCACATGTTTCCTATGATTTTGGCCAACTCAAATATGCATAGAAATTAGGGGCCAATGAAATGAAAGTGTATACCCCTTTTTTTTTATTATTATTTGTTGATATTGTTTTTGCCCAAAGACCAACGTGGGGATAATGGAATAAGGAAATTAATAATATAATCTTCCCTATGTACATCACCTATGCCAAATAGGAGGAGTTTGGTGGGGACAACAGCAAGTGGGGAGTATTTGTTATTTTTTTTTTTTTTTTAGAAAGGTTTATTTAAACTCAAACAGTCATTTCAGAATGAATTAAAATGTAGGTTAGTATATTAAACTTGATTAGCAATTAATGTTAATAGGAGGAGGAGAATATTCTCTGTGGTAAGAGAATATTTTCCTCCTTCATACAATTTCCAGAGAGCTAAATGTTCAAACAACTTATTATAAATGTCATTTTTATTTTTATTTTGCAATAAGATTTATATATCAACTTGATTTAAATTTGATAGGATGCTTATTTTTAGATGAGGAATTTGTTTTCACTATGGGTTACTCATAAGCACTAATAAATTCAATTTCTATTTGCTAAATAAACTAGCAATTTTTATCATCCAAAATGACAATAAAAATTATTCTATCATGAACAAAATGTGCATTAGAGATGGTTTCTCTATTTGAATTTGAATTCATTTATAACACTAATCTATTTACATGATCTATCATATTGAGAACTCTATTTCATTTCGAAAGCCCTTATTGAATACATTGCAAATAACATTTAATAATGAAGATAATCCATTACTTTCTCATAAGAACAAAATTTTGCCATAACATGAATGAGTCTTTTAACAAAACTTACAATACACTTCCTCACTTAACATTTCAACAACACTTAATTTAACACAAGACTTGGAGAGTGAATCTCCATTACAAGGTTTACAAAACTCAAGGATATCTCAAGATATCTCTTCAAGGATTCAACACAATACAAGATACTCCGATACATGAATGATAACATTTTTCAAATCCTCACAAAATTGCATCTTCATCAAGAAGACTTCATGGCTCCAAATCCTGCAACAAAACACAAGAAACCCAAGACAACCATGGTACTCTCCTCCCTACCATAGGCCCATTACATGGACCACCCCCGAGCAAGGGGAGTTCAAGCCAACGGGTAGACTCACACCAACATAGCATGTCCATTTACATTTTCTTCCTCTTAACACACACACATCCACAAAAGATAGAAATCACAAATACACAAGGAGAAGCTTTTCAAGGAAACTTTCACATTCATGGCTTCCACAAGAGGCTTATTCTCAAGCCTTCAACAAGTAAGTGGATTCTTGCACAACCCAAAACAAAACTCAAGTGCAAAAGCAATAAACACAAAACTCATAAAAGAAATCTACAAGCTCAAGAGAGCATGCAATCTACTAAGCTCTTCTAAAAACACCACAACAAGATGCACATACACTCCTCTCTTCATTACCATGCTAGAAATCAAATTGCATATGGAAAATGGAGTCACTAACCTTGCTCCAAGAAAATGAATGATGGGTGTAGAATTCTCTTCCTCTTCAACCAAACTTTCTCCTCTCTAACTTTCTCCAAGCTCCTAGTTTGTCTCCAAAGTTGGAGAGTGGGTCATTGGGGAGCCCAAAGCTAAACCTTCCACTAAAATACCCTCTACACACTCTCCCATGCCCATGGAAGAGTTGAGAGTTTCCTATTGGATGTTCTACCCAAGGTCTTCCAACTTTCCTAAAATGGAACTCTAAAAGGTGAATGGGGAAGAGTAAATTGGAAGCTTTTTGACTCAAGAGTTCCCATGTGACTTAGAATTTTCGCCACTTTTCAAAATGTCACTTTTGGAGGGCTTCCCAAGGTGCTCCTAAGGTGTCCTGTGGTCAAAAGGGTCCCTTACCCATAGGTATATCCCATGGGCCTTCCATATTCATGCAAAATAACTCCCTAGGTGTCTATTTGACCCCCTAAAACCTCCCTTCAAGGTGAAATTCGAAATTCAAAGTTCAAGGATTGGGGCCACCTCATGGGTACACTCACCAAGCTTAGGGAATAGGATGTACCACCTAATACTAGGCCAGGATGGTGACATGTAATTCTCTCCATGTGGACCATTGCCAACACATTAAACAATACACATGTGTCAATTGACACCACTACACATCACAATTACACTTGGCAATATCCACTAACCAATTTAATTTCATAAAACATCTTACTTCCTAAATACACTCAAATCCACATACATTACAAAATAAAAATCACATCACAAGGAGGTCTTGTGTCCCCTTGGGTCACGACCTTGGTGTCACAGAGTTCACAAACATATGTTGGCTTGACTCCCCCAAATCCATGGTTAATACCTGCACTCATTAGACAAGCATCAGTAGTTCCAGTAATGATAATAACATAATCAAAATGTGCAGAACATCATCACATTCAATTAGCTTCAAAATAGTATATCATCTATCTATTCATCCACTCATAACACAATTAAGCAATATCATTTCCTAAGCTAACAATTTCAAATTGCACAATCATTTCTAAGGAAACGTAAATTTTGATCTCATATTCAATGGTAATAACTTAACTACATGTGAATTCTAACATCAATTAATCTAAATCTTGCTTTCCTACATGTTACCTTTTTGGAAATTAGGAACACAATCATAATTGCCCTAACTATATAGCTCGCATAATAATCACATAATTTCAACGTGTCTATCATACATAATTTAAATAATCCAATTCATCATTTCAATGTCATAGCAATATCCTGTGATCATAATCAAGATAAAATACCACTAATGTCACTGCTAGAATAAACACACATAAAGTCTAGAGTGTACTGAAATCATAATTGAACGTAACAAGATAAGGGTCTCAATACCCAGTCTATTGCATAAAAAGTAAAGTGCCATGATGGCTCTGAGTGGAGCCCTCGTAAATCTAAGAAAAATTTGCAAGAAATAACAATAGTGCTTACCAGAGTGTTCTTACCAAGATGAGGGGAATGGAGGGGTCCTACAGGTTTCCTTTATCCTTCACATGGCTCCATTTTATTTCCTATAGAATTTGGTGGTAAAACTTTAGACACTACTTTCACTGTCATTCCCACTTTTGATCAATTTCAAGTTAAACTTGGTCTTCCTTGGCTTCCCTCCATGAACTATGCGGCTTCTCCTATTCATAAATGTGTTAAATTTCCCCATAATTGAGAGATCATGACTATTAACCATAGTATTTATCAAGCTTCTACGCCTCAAGACTTAGTTGACCTTGATTTCTTTTGGCCTTCCATGACCCAACCCACTCAATCCTATCTCGACTCTCTCTTTTGATCATACCAAGCTTACAAGATTAAAAAAATTTGTGAACTTAGCAAAACTAAGGATAATATTAGATCTGGAATTCTTCCTACACCGCCTATACCTCCTTTACATGCTTAATTTCCACCTCCTATTTCTTATGCACATCCTTTTCCTATCATCTCTCAACCTAGTGTGGTTCCTTTAGTTATTCCTCCTAAATAAGAAAAGGAATCGATGTTGATGGATCCTATCTCAAACTAAATTTCTAATAGGACCAAACATAACTATCATGCCTATGATCCTCATTGCAAACATTGTGCTAGAGCCCGCCAACGTGCTTCTCAAAATATTTCTTCCCCTCATACACCTCTTCATATTTTGCTTCCCTTTGACCAACCCATGCTTGATCCTATGGACAAAGTGAATTTAAATCAACTAAAAATGAACAAAAATGACAATACTATTTGTATCTTAGATTCTATTACAATTAACCTTGATGATAAATAAACTCTTGATGATGATGTTCATGATACTATTAATGATATTCATGCTAGTGATTTTGATGACATGTATTGTTAGAATGATTTTAGAATAAATGAAAGGTAGGGTGAATCAATTATCCTCAGGTTCAGAAGTACCAATTGAAATTCTAAACACTTCAACCAACTTAGATCTATTCATCAATTCACTCAGTCTCTATAGAATATAATCAGTAACATAAAACTTGTAGAATATAAAAATCTTAACTGTAAAACACATCAAATAAAATTCACATAAGTATCACACCAAGATTTAACGTGGAAACCCAATTTGGAAAAAACCACCAGTAACACACTACCAAATTTTTACTCTTCTAAAGTGAGCTTTGTGAGGAGCCAACCTTGTTAAAGGTTACAATACACGCTATTAGGTATGACCCTGTTAAAGGATTTAATCACCATGTTAGGAGTGGTCTTGTTACAGTGATTAAGAACATCCCATTAGAATGTCACCTTGATTAAAGGATTTACAAATGACTGTTAGGTCAACCTTAATTAAAGGATTTTAACCTATACAATGGTTAGAAAGTAACAATAGGTTATGATCTAGAACATACAACTCACTTTGAAAATATAGATCCAATAATCTCATATGTGATTTACTGACTAGCCTTCATTGTCATCTTCATCTCTCATATGCTTGGAAATCCCTTCAAGCAATCACCGTAACTATGTTCAACTCTTCACAACTCTTCTCAACCTTGTACTTAGGTTTTCTAATCAATAACATCAACCTCTTCCTCACTCTGCATAACCTACAACTAGGTCATCCTTATACCTCCTTCATTAGGTACCTTAATCTTTTGCCACTTAATCATCTTTGTAGGTCTTAGGTTTATGTCAGATTCATTGAATCCTTCCAACATTTTGTTCTCCTCCTTATCCTTCTAGATACTTCTCAAAACTTCTCCTTGAATCCATAAGAAAATGGTTTACCATGCATGAAATGCTCTAGGTCATTCATCCTTATATTTAAAACATTTTACATATCCCAAGAATTCAAATATGTCAGTTGGGAATCAGAATCCCTTCACAAACTATAAATTACTGACACTTGGCCAATACTATGTTCATCTACTCAGTCATCACGGATAGCTTGTTTATCGCTAAAAATGTTCTTTTCAACAATTATTGTCTTCACTTGGTTAATTCTTTGATACTCAAATATTAATGATGCTTGGTCGACACTAAATTTTCTCAGCTTATACTGGCGCTCGGTCAACACTAGCATCACTTAGCTTACACTAAAATTTCTTTATCTTTTTCTCTTTTTCTCAGTTAAGCCTAAGCTTCCAATCTTTCTTTCCTCATTTCTTCTAAGATTCAAAACAACTAACTCTTCACTTAGTGTTATAGATAAACAACACATTGTGTTGCCAATGTACCAACCAATCAAGTACCCATTGTACTTTCTCATAACTCAACCTTTCCACTAGGTCTTCTTGTTATCTCCTCTTTTCAAATCCTCTTCATCAATAAAAAGATATGGTACTTTACTTGATATAAATTATCTCACCTATTAAAGTTTGACATCAATGACAATATAAAAATTGTTTCAATTGTAGTTTCCAACAATCTCCCTCTTTGGCATTTATGGCAACACCACATGCAACACCATATGAAAGTTACCAAACAATCCAAAAAGTATGTAATGAAACAAAAAATTTCAACTCTCTCTATGTTCATATCTTCATTAATATCCTTAGCTTCATTCAGATTCACATCCAAGTATTAGCTCCCTCTTGGATAGATTTCTCCCTTTGTAGGTTCATCATTTTACTGAATCTCTTCCTTATCTTATTCAATCTCTCCCTCTGTTCTTATAGTAACTCCTTTGAAATCTCTCTCTCTTTAACAACAATGCCAAAGAAAATTTAGTCTTCACCATGTAGATATCTTCATGTCATTTATGTGAACTTCATACTCCCTCTATCATCTTGCTTATGACTGATCAACATCTTGTGCTTTACTCTTCACAACTTTAGATAACTCCTAAAGTGTGACCTCCTTTGCATGAATTTGTCAGATATTCTAATTAATACATTTGATGCAATGATCCTATATGATTCTAGATAGCCTCGGTTAGGGGAATCACCCCTAATTTACCTCTTAGATACTCATGAGCATCCTTAGGTAATTCTTTAGTGAATATATCTACTAATTGTTCCTTTGTATTTACATACTTCAATCTCACTTCCTTGTCTTGAACTAGCCCTCTCAAGTAATAATACTTGATAGAATTATGCTTAGTCTTAGTGTGCATCACATGATTCTTTGATATATTGATAGCACTTGTGTTATCATAGAAAATAACAACTGGCTTAGTAATTTCTTCCTTCATACCTTTCAACAATTTCTTGATCCACACTAGGTTTGAACAATTAACTATTGTTGCTACATATTCAGCCTCTAATATATATTGGGAAATGTAATTCTATTTCTTTCTTGTCCAAGAGACTAATCTCTTTCCTAGAAAGAATGCACCACCACTTGTACTCTTTCTATCATCCACATTTCCTACCCAATTTGCATCATTGTAAAATTTCAGTTCAAACTTTTCATTCTTCTTGTAGTATATTTCATAATCCTTTGTTCCTTTCAAATATCTTAGTATCCTTTTCATTGCCATCATGTGATTCTCCTTAGGATTGGCAGAAAATATTGCAACAATCCCAACTCCTATTGCAATACCTGGTCTCTTGTGAACAACATATTGTAGTTTTCCAATCATAGACCTGTACAAAGTTTGATTTACTTCAGTTGTATCATCATTCCTTGATAGTTTATATCTAGTAGCCATGGGTGTACTTAATAGTCTAGAGTCCTCCTTACCAAAGGTTTTTAGTATCTCCTTGATATACTTATATTGTGTAATGTAAATTCCTTTCTCCATCTGATAAACTTGGAAACCAAAAAATAATTTGATCTTTCTAGATATAGACATCTCAAATTTAATTTGCATCTCATTTGTCAATGTTTTTCATAGGGCATCTTGTCCTCCAAATATGATATCATCAACAAATATTTCAGCTAGTAATATCCCTTTACCTTTTTCAGTCTTCAAGTATAGCTTGTTTTGTCATTTGTTATTGCTAATCCAATCTTTACAAAGTAATCATGCAATCTCTCATACCATGCTCTAGGGGCCATTTTCAATCCATACAGTGCTTTGTGTAGTTTAAAAACTATCTTCTTCTTTCTTGGATCAACAAATCCTTCTAGTTGTTCAATGTATACTTCAATTTCTAGTATTCTATTCAGAAATGTAGATTTGACATCCATTTGATACACTTTGAATCCTTTATAAGATGCATATGCAAGTAGAGTTCTCACTCCTTCCAATCTAGCAACTAAGGAAAATATCTCTCGATAGTCAATGCCTTCTTCATATACATATCCCTTGCATACCAGTCTAAAAGTATTCCTTGTGACTTCTCCATGTTCATTCAGCTTATTTTTTAACACCCACTTTGTTCCAATAACATTCTTATCCTCTGGTCTAGGCACTAATGTCCAGGTTTTTTTCTTTTCTATCTATTTAATTTCCTCATTCATGGCTTAAATCAAATATTCATTCTCCAAAGAATCTTTCATTGTTTTAGGCTCAAACTTACATAATAAGCATGTTTGGTCTTTCAACTTACTTCTTTTCATGACTCCAGATTCTTTAGCTCTAATAATTTGATATGGCTTATGATGTCTTCTTACATATTCTGTTAATGTAGGCTCCGGTCTCCTTTCTTCTTTCTCCTGATCTTCTAGTTCATCTTGTATATTTGCTTCCTCTCCTGATTTCTCAACATCATACCCCTGATGCTCGACATCTACTTTTTGTAACTTGACAGATTCTTGTTGTTGTTCGACATCTTTATTTTTTGGTTCAGATAAATTTTAGGCTTCTCCTTCTTCCATGTATACAAAAAATCCGTAATCTTTAGCTTCCTGCTTGCATTTAATTTTATTATTTTCTGCATATTCATCAGCTCTAACATTTGCACTTTCCACAACTTTTTTAGTGTTATAATTCAAACACATGTAAGCTTTTCTCTTAGTGGAATAACCTAGGAATATGCCTTCATCACTTTTAGCATCAATTTTTCCATTCCTATTGTCCTTTAGAATATAAAATTTTATTCCAAATACTTTAAAGTATTTCACATTAGATGCATAACCATGCCATAATTCAAAAGGTGCGGCATTAGTACTTTTATTGATTTGTACTTGGTTCAAGGTATACAGGGTTGTTCTTATAGCTTCTCTCTAATACTTTTGTGCAACAATCTTTTATATCATCAGTGTTCTAGCACAATCTATGATTGAGCTATTTCTTCAATTTGCTATACCATTTTGTGGAGGTGTCCTTGGTGCTGACATATGTCTCTTAATTCTTCTATCATTGCGAAATATGTGGAACTCATTTGATATGAACTCTCCTCCTCCGTTAGATGTCAAATATTTCAAGCTCTTACCTATTTCTTTCTCAACTTTTTCCAAATACCACTTAAACAACTAAAAGGCATCAAATTTTTCTTTAAGAAATATTACAATCATCATTCTAGAGCAATCATCAACAAACAGAATGAAATATTTATCACCATAATAACTTTTCACACCAATAGGTCCACAAAGGTCAGTATGAACCAATTCAAAAATATTATCAGAAGTATATGTGTTTCTCTTGAAACTAGACTTTGTCATTTTTCCCAATTGACATTGTTTACACATCACATTATCAGGTTTCTTCAATCTTTGTAAACCTCTAACTCTTTTCATCTTACTAATGTTTACCAAATTATCAAATTTCACATGACACAACCTTTAATTCCATTACCATACATCATCAAATTGTGTAAACAAACATGTTTCTTTGGATAGGTCTAGATAGAACAAATTACCTCTTGTTTGTTCTCCACTTCTAATTAGTTCACAAGTGACATCAAATATCTTAGCCTTTTGTGATGAAACACAACTCAGCAAACAGTATTGTTCAACTATGCAACACTCAACAAATTATAGTTAAGACCTTCAACCCAATAAGCATTGTCACATTTGATCTTATCAATCAATCTTAGTGATCATTTTCCCTTCACAAGACATGGTGCATCATTACCAAACTTAACACTACTACCTTTATAATGATTTAAGGTTTTAAACCTACTTTTATTACCAATCATGTGATGTGTGAAACCACTATCAATTATCCATCTATCACCTTTACTCACATATGAAATAAGTTCAATTTCCTCACCTTCATCTGAGTCATCTTTCATAGAAACCTAAACAACTTCTACATCACAATCATCAGATCTACTGTTAATTTCTTCTTCATTAATATAACAAGAATTCTTACCTTTATCCTTGTACTCCTTATACCTTTTGTGATATATGTCATTCATGTTGTCTTTGTACTTGTTTTCCCTTCTTTCATCCATGTCATTCCTATCATGACATCTTGCTGCAATATGACCAACTTTTTTACATGAAAAATCAGATTATAGGAAGTTTCCCTTTAAATTTTCCTTTTCCTCTTGGTAGCCTTCTAGCCATAAGTGACTCAAGATCATCAATATCATCATCATAAGTGTCATTGTCACTGTCACTATTCACACATCTTTCTTTTCCTTTCTTAGACTTTTGAAGAACTATTTGAGATTTTAATGCATATTCAATATTATGAGTAGTGAAATTATCAAAAATTGACAACTCAAAAGTAGTAAGCCTACCAACAAGACCTTCCAAACTTAAGTTGTTACCAGGATCACATATCAGTTCTTTTATTGCAAGAACTCTCATAGCATAAATAGGAAGTTGGGTTCTCAAAACCTTTCTAATAATAGTTTCATCATCAATATTTCCATTAGCTCCTCTAATAGAATTCATTACCTCTTTAACTCTGGCATAATATTGAACAATAGTCTCACCTTCTAACATTCTCATTTCATCAAACTTACCTCTCAAGATTTCAGATTTGGCTCTCGGTAGATTTGTGTCTTCACCATAGATAGTTGTCAGTGTGTCCCACATTTTCTTTGCATTAGTACATTTCATGATGTCTTCAAATTTAGGATAACTTAGGGCTAATGCAATCTCCAACATTGCCTAATTGTATTCTTTCTTTTCCTTCATCTCCTCAGCCATCATAGGTGCAACTACTAATATGTAATCCTTTTCCACATAATATTTTGTTACATCACCAATTCCAGCTTGATGTAACTTCATCAAACTTTTCCATGCAGGGAAGTTCTCCTTGTTCAACTTTGGTACCTCCTTTTTGTACATCATGATCTTTAGCTTCAAGTACCTTTAAACTTTTTCCTTACAAGAACCACGAGCTTTGATACCAATTGTTAGAATCATTTTAGAATAACTAAGAGGGAGGTTTAATTAGTTATCCTTAGGTCTAGTTGTACCAATTAAACTTTTAAACACTTCAACCAACTTAGATCTATTCAACAATTCACTCGAGGTCACTATAGAATATAATTAGTAACATAAAACTTGCAATCCACTATCCAAAAGTAATCAACTTGTAGAATATAAGACTCTTAACTATAAAAAACATCAAATAACATTCACACAAGTATGACACTAAGATTTAACATGGAAACCAATTTGAGAAAAACCACCAATAACATGCTACCAAATTTTCACTAGTTTGAAGTGAGCTCTGTGAGGAGACAACCCTATTAAAGGTTACAATACACACTGTTAGGTGTGACCCTGTTAAAGTCTTTAATCACCCTATTAAGAGTTGCCTTGTTAGAGGGCTTAAGAACATCCCATTAGAATGTCACCTTGATTAAAGGATTTACAAATGACTGTTAGGTCAACCTTGATTAAAGGATTTTAACTTATACAATTGTTAGAAAGTAGCAATAGGTTCTGATTTGAAACATACAACTCACTTTTCAAATATAGATCCAATAAGCTCATATGTTGATTTACTGAATGGCCTTCATTATCATCTCCATATCTTATTTTCTTAGAAATCCCTTCAAGCAATCACCACAACTCTGTTCAGCTCTTCACAACTCTTCTTAACCTTCTGCTTAGGTTTTCCAATCAATATCATCAACCTCTTCCTCACTCTACATAACCTATAACTAGGTCATCCTTATACCTCCTTCATTAGGTAGCTTAATCTTTTTTATCTTAATCATCTCTATAGATCTTAGGTTTAGGTTAGATTCATTGTATCCTTCCAACATTATACTCTCCTTATCCTTCTAGAAACTTCTCAAAAATTCTCCTTGATTAATCCTTAAGAAAATATTTTACCATGCATTAAATGCTCCAGGTCATTCATCCTTATCTTCAACATGTTTTACATATCCCGAGAATTCAATTATGTCGGATGGGAATCTCAATTCCTTCACAAACTCTAAATTACTGACACTCATCCAATATTGTGTTCATCTTCTCGATCATCACTGGATAGCTCGGTCATCGCTAAAATTGTTCTTCTAGGAAATTACTATCTCCACTTGGTTAGTTCTCTGATACTTGGTAATTATTGATGCTCAATTGACACAAAAATTTTCTCAACTTATACTGGCACTCAGTCAACTCTAGCATCACTCGGCTTACACTAAAATTTCTTTATCTCCTGCTCTTTTACTCGATTAAGCCTAATATTCTAGAATTTTTTTCCTCATTTCTTCTAAGCTTCAAAACAACTGACTTCTTCACTTAGTGTTATAGATAAACAACACATTACCTTGCCAATGTTCCAACTTTAATCAAGTACCCATTGCAGTTTCTCATAACTCAACCTTTCCACTAGCTCTTCTTGTTATCTCCTCTTTACAAATCCTCTTCATCAATCAAAAGATATGGTACTTTACTAGATAGAAAATATCTTACCAGTTAAGGTTTGACATCAATGACAATATAACAATTGTAGTTTCCAACAATGCATGAGACTTTTGATATTGATCATGATTTACCATCTATGCTTTCATGATAGTTATCTATCACTCCTAGTAACAAACACAGTGGCATGTCTTCACAACATGATCTTTGTTTGGAACTAGCTATTGTTCCATATGTCATACTTGATGTTTCTCCTCTTGTGAGTTTTCCACATTCCCTAAACACTATCAAATGAGAAAGGGGGGTAGACGATACACTTGACTAGCTCCTCTCGTGCAATGAATTATGTGTGTTTTCCTTTCATAATGTGCTTCCCCCATCATGTATTTCTTGTTATATGTTTTGTTTAGATTTCTTTAAGTGAACCTTGTTACTCCATTAGTGCAAGGTAATAAAGGAATCACCATCTCGTAAATATTCTTCTATTTGTATCTCTCTTCTTCTATATGTCATTACATGTTGTGTTATACCCATGCCATTGTTTATAAATGTGCCTTTTTGTTATCTGATTGGGATGATGCAAAACTATAGACAACTATTCTTTTTGGTGTCCATGATTCTTGTCTAAAAAGACTCTTCTTTGTAACTCTTACGTTATTTTCTTCCATTTTGTTATAGTTCTACTTGCTTTGGGGGATGATGAAATTTCATTTTGACATAATATTTCACATATTATCATATGACCATCCTGACCCCAAAGTTGGTAAATCCCTTTTTGTGCTCTCTTTTGTCATGTGTTTATTTCCCTTGATTTTTCCTTTCTTGGGGGCATTTCATAGTGAAAAAATTATTTGTGGATGCATGTACACTTCATTAAAAATATTTCTTCCATTGAGGCATTTGAAATAACTTTAACGTGGGGGCATATACTCTGCTCATATTTTACACACACATACACTATTTAAATGTTTCTTTTCATTTGGACCTCTTATGGATACGCTTTCCTTAAAGACAAATCCTCCTTTTCTTTTTTATCCCTAAGGAAGCTTACCTTCCTTTAGGATAGATCTCTATTTTGGATCCCTTATAGATACAATCTCCTTAAGGATGTATATCCTTCCTTTTTTTTGTTGATCCCTAAGAAAGCTTACCTTCCCTTATGACAAGTCATTCCCTTTCCAGGTCCCTTATTGCATACACTTTCTATTACCATAGAACCTTGATAAATTGAGCAACATGGTACACAAACTTTTTATAACTTTCAATTCCATCTTTTACGGCACCTTATTTGTGTGATTCACAATAAGACACATAATCTTGCTAGGCTAAGGTGATCTCTCTCTCTCTCTCTCTCTCTCTCTCTCTCTCTCTCTCTCTCTATGTCTCTCTTATCAATCAAGATTTAAGTCACTTGGGGGCTTGATGTTTCTTTATCTCTTTGACCTTGATGAGATCATCTTATGTATTTGATCTACTTTATGGTGAGCATGAGTTTTTCTCATACTCCCACTAAAGTGGGGGCTAAATGTATTGTCCTAAAAAGTTAGCACTCATTTATTTAGAATCTATAGGACATATTGGGCCCTATTTTAGTAATTTCCTAGATCTAAATGTGTTTATGCTTGATTTCACATTCCTCTTTTTTCTCTCTCCTTGAATCTCTTCACACTTCCTGAATTAAAGGCCATTTTAAAACTTTCCTATGTGGGACTAGGTCAAATTTGACATAGTCCTTGGGGGCTATTTTTTATAGTCATCTTTGTTAATCTCTATTGAGAATTTAAGGTTGTCATTAGTATCAAAGAATAGTAAACAGGTCGGTCGGTTATTTATATTGAGATAGTCAGTAACTAGAAGTAAGACAAAGCAATCGGTAAAGCCTTACACTGAGCATCACACAGTTAACTGAGCACCAGCAACACTAACACCGACGATTAGTAAGCACTGAGCATCGCAGTATACATCGAGCAGATTATACAATGTTTACCGATGATCATAGACAATGACATAGTAATCAAAAATGGCACATTATTCTATGTAAATGGTTATAGCAGATTGTAAAATGGTTTACCAAGATCGAGGAGCATTTATTGTAAAAGATATTCATTAAATGCAATGATTATCTTATTTGTATTGGTTGATCTAGGTTATTTTGCACTATAGATCTTAGGGTTATGATTATTTTTGTAACCTAATTTTTGCTAAGGTGGCAAAATAGAACACTATTTATTGTATATGTTCACACCATTTTATGAGGGTGTTGAACTAATATATATGAATCACGAAGCACTTGAAGAAATTGCCTATCTTCAAGACAATCAGTTTACCGAGCAAAATAGAGTATAAAGGTTTTCAGATTGAACAGAATTAGACAAGGCTACCAAGCATAACAGAGTAGAGAACCATCATAGATAAGGTGATATTTTGATAAGCACTTATAGATCTGTTTCAGACAATTAAGTTGTCAGCTAGTAGATAGTTGCCTATTACTTTCTGACAATTGTGATAGAGTTTTTTTGAAATCTCTTAATAGAGTAGACTTAACAATCTTTGTATAATCTCTTAACCGAGTACACACTTCATATAGTGTTCTTAAATCCTATAACTAGGTAGATCTAGCTGACCTAATATGTTACTCCTAACAGGGTAAGATCACCAGAAGTGATCAAAACTTGTAGCCTTAACAGGCAAACCTTTTCTATCTACAGTAGTGAAGAATTTCTGGGTGTCATCCCCACCATAGTTTTTACCTTCTAACAAGGGTTTCTATGCTACCAAAATACTTGTGTTATGTGATTGTCATATTGATTTCATATTGTTTAATTTCTTAAGTTAACAAGATGATTGAGTTATGCAATTAGATTCAAGTTATTTTGATCGGTTATCATAGTATTCAGTTATAGATCAGAAAGGTTTTTGCTACTAAATTTTTGAAGGTACTGATTCACCCCTCCCCTCTCAGTACCTATCTCTCCTAATTCCAACAATTGGTATTAGAGCTTGATTCTCTTGTTGAAAAGTTTAACCACTGAAGGGAAAAGATCTAAGTCATGGAGAGATACAAACTTCACAAGACTATTGAGAATTAGAAGATACAAATGTAGATGTTTGTGGAATAGTATAAACAAGCCAAGGAAGAACTGAAGAAATTATTGGTTGAAAGAAAGAACCTTGCAATTCAGCAGAATGAAATAAGTTATCATGAAGAACCTATTGATGACATATTTGATCATATTAGATCCAGCTTTGGAAGGATCTCTGACGGATCTGAAAGCATAATCTCTGAATTATCTGAAAAGAATCAGCATCTATCCAAGCAAGTGAAAGCACTTCAAATCGATCATGAATCTCAAATGGTGAGAATGGTGGAAATCATGAACAATGGTAGACAAGCTGAACAAGATTAGAATTTGGCTATTGATGACCGAAGACTAATGACTGAACAACTTCAAGAAAAAGAAATCAAGAAATGAACCGAGTAAATGGAGAATTATCAAGAAGACTTGAAGATGTTACAATACTCAGAGAAGATAATTAAAAATAGAGAAATGAAATAAAAACACAAAAGCAACACAATGAGATGATGAAGATAGTTGAGGACATCTCTAAAAAGATTGATGATTTCCTGACTAATCAGAGGAGATTCAGAAGTAGAGCCGGTATAGGCTACACTGGTGAAGGAGAATCATCACAACAAGATGAAAAAGTCAACAACAATCAAACTCAGAAACCTAAAGTGATGACATGTTACCACTATGGAAAACCAAGACATACATCTAATGTGTGTAGAAGCAAAGCACAAGGTAAACCTCATGTCATTCCTAAATTCAATGGATATTGTTATTATTGTGGTAAGTTTGGACATCCAGCTTATGAATGCAGAGCAAAGAAGAATGGCATTGCTAATAATACCACTGAGGAGAAAATATGCTATACTTGTAATAAGCATGGACACACTGCAAGGGACTGCAAGGCAAAAATGAAACAAGTCTGGACACCTAAAGAGAAACTACAATGAAATCCATATCAACTGAAGAGACAAGGAAACTCATATGTTTGGGATTATAATACATGGACTAATTGTACTGCATGTGGTTAGTATGGACATATTTCAGCAAACTATTACAGAAAGAGTCAGATTGGACAATCAAGAAACTGGACAAATGCAGGAATGGCATGTATGCACTGTCACAAGGTCGGTCATGTAAGCAAGAACTGCAGAGACCAAGCACCTGATGAAAACCATATATTTGAAAGTGGATATAACATTGTAGAAATTACAAAGTTAAGGAACACAATGTGGAAGAAGGCATCTAATGAGAATGCTGAGTCAAGTAACATTGTCGATGAAACCTCATCCACTAGATTGGGTGACATCAGTACCTCCACTTAAGATGATAAAGGTATGTATGGAACTGACATTTTAAATGATCCTATTTTACATACAGTTCCTTATATTTGATGTACAAATACCAAATTTGCATGAATGAAGATGCACTATGGTTTATATATTATAAGTTTGCAAATGTTATCTAGTTGGTAAAAGAATAAATGTGAGTTGGTTACCCATCGGTAATCACTATACAAGGTTAACCGACAATAGTTCAAACTGATGAAGAAACTCTACATTAACCGAGCAAAAGATATTATAGACTTTACTGAGCTAATAGTCGTTACATACCAAAAGTTAGGTCACGCATTTAATGCATCAAATTTTAAGTGAGAATATTGAAAAACCCTATATATATGTGGAAACAGAGTTCATTGTTACATTGTGATTTTGAAGAAAGGAGATTTTACAGAGAAGAGTTCAAGCTAAATATTTTTAGAATAGATTCAAAGCCACCGTAGATCGAACCGATGATAATTTATTCGACGATAACAAGTTCATCTACCTATTGAACACTAGTTATATATTGCTTTCCAAAACCCTAGAAACAATTTATGGCATCGTCTTTGACCACAAGAAAATCATAGAACTTTGAGGAGGAAGTGGAATTAATTGTTAGGGCACACTTTGTCAAGGAGAAATTCAAACCTCATCCTAAGTTCGCAGCACAAACAGATGACATGGGCACATTTTCTAGTATTATAGATAAGGTTTTATTAACAAAAGATGTTAGGGCCTACATTCACTGCAAGATCGGTGAAGTATGTGATTTTGAGACCGTAACAGCTTATCAGCAAATCTGTGGACCAGATGGTAAGATCAAATCTAAATATAAGAAGATTGAAGAGTCAGGGTTACGGTGTTTCACATATTTCCCACAATCACTTCACAACGACTGGATAAGAATCATGCTGAGTAGATTTCATGATGGAAAATTTTGGTTAGATAAACCTGTCGAGGTCACCAAGAAGATTATTAGTAGGGTTACTGGGTACCCTACAACTGACAAAGCCAAAGCATTTCAAACTTCATCTCGTCCTGACGTAGAAAAGAACACTAGAGCTCAATGGGATAGTAGGGCACTGAAAATAACAACTATCAAAGATCCAACGGTAAAATTTGTAGCTCATGTCATCGAGTGCAAGATATTTCAATCAAGCAAACCGAATAGTGTACCCTGCAGTGCCATGGACATGGCTTACAAAATTGTGAAGAAAGATCACCAGGTTGATCTTTCCAAGCTCCTACTACACCAACTGCATGACAACATGAAGACAATAAAAGCAAAGAAGTCCAATACATGTAAGTATGGATCAATGCTTGTCTATACATTCCTCTACTTGCAAAAATATGTACCAGGTATTGGAAAAGTTAACTGGCAATCGGACAGACCGATAACTACTCAAATTGGTGATATGATGAGAAGTCTAGGAGACAATCTAAACAAGGAGTTCAATGCATACTTCAAGGAATTTCAAACAAGAATGCAAAAAAGGAGCAGAATTCCAAAGGAATTAGTGAGCAAATTTGAAGATGATATATGCTTTGTGGTAAGCATAAACCACTCAATGATAAAGGCAATAGAACCAAGAACAAAATGGCTAGCACCAATGGGTTATGAAATGAATCATGATTTCTCTTTGAAATCTATCAATGCATTGATGGCATTACCAATAGACATCATTGCCAGTAGGTTTAGAGTGTATGAGGAAGCTAAGTCTAGAATCACAATGGACATTGAGATCGATAAAATGTCAAGAAGGGAAAAGAAAATGAAAAAGGATCTCATAGAAAAATATGGAACTACATCTAACTCACCTAAGGAGTCACCAGTTGATGAAGCAACTGAAGGTCAGTTACAGTTGGCTAACAAACCCTATGATAGCAAGGAGACCAAATCAAACAAAGAGAAGGATAATACACCGATTCCTCCCACCAATGATGAAGATGAAATTCAACTACCCACAACTGATGAACAAGATATTCAACTACCAGAACCTAAAGGAATGAGGACACATTTTTCAACTATAGCACAATCAATTGAGCAGAAAGAAGTAGTAAAAGTAGAAAAAAGAAGAGCAGCTACACCGACGAAGAAATACATCAAGAGAAAGAACAAGAAAGCAGCTGAACCACCAAAGAAAAAGAGGAAATACATAAGGAGTAAGGAAGATGTAGAGGAGACTGACACTGAAAATGACCTTGATCAATTTAAGCTAGTTCATAATAGGGATAGTACTATAGAAGAAATAATTGAAGATATTATTGAGAATGGAAATCTTAATGATCGAAGCATACGCAAATTTAACAACATGTCAATTGAGGACAAGACAAAGATTGAACATGCTATTGTTCAAATGATGATCAAGTTCAAGAGAGTACTGATGGAATTTTCATGTCAATTACCAAAGGAACTTGATGACAAAATAAGTGAAAGATGGGCTATTACACTAGAAATAGAGAAAAGAAAAAGAGAACGATCTCTAGGCTGTGCAGCCACACACTTTAGCTATGCTGAGGTAAGTGAATACGTGACAAGGTATCAGCCTAGATTTTCAGTCAAGAATAGAGCTATGTAGATTATGGATGAGAATGTAGATGATATGGATGTCATATGTGACTCTCTATGGACATCAATTTTGAAAGCTAAAGAGAAAGTTGAACAGGAAGCATTCCTGAAACTGTCTAAAAAGAGACACAGTTCAAAAGGTAAAAGTATTTTCATTGATGATAGTAAAGGAAAGAAAATAGAAGACACCAGTATATTAGTTACTGAGGTAATTGATATCATCGACAAAAAGGAATAAGTCAAAATTTCACAGGATGCACTGGATCAAGATGAGATCCACTTGCAAAAGAAAACCAATGATGATGCACTCATTGAGGACATCACTAACAGTGATCCTAATGATAAGGATGATGAAGATGTAATAATTACACAATACAAAGATGAAGCGTTAAACACTGACAATGTGTGTACATCTCTACCAGGTGAACTACCTGTACTTGTAGAGGCTGTTGAAATAATTTCACAAGTACAACCTAATGTCTCTCATCCTAAGCCAACCAAAGATACAACTGAGATTCAAGCACCTAAGCAACCTATAGATACAAATGAGCCTAACAAACTAGAGGCACCATCTACAAAACAAAAGGAACCTGAAGAAACCAAGTCAACTGAGGTGAACCCACCTGACACTACCACCGAGACTCCCAATCAATCTACTGAGGAGTAGAAGAAGGATGATATAGTGTCAACTGGTAAGGATACTCCGAGGAGTGAAGAAAAAGCTATTGTCATAAGTGAGAAGAAGTCACCTCTAGCCCTGAAGAAGAAGAAGAAGAAAGCTAAAGGGCTGGTCACCATTGATGAAGTCATCATTATACCAGAATGTGACCTGAGAACCCTAAGCCCCAAGGATCTAAGTAATTATGGGGAACTATGTTCGAGGAAAGCGGCACAAGAAAAGTTAAGGAAAGAACACAAATGCAAAGAAGTGTTAAATGATGTAAGGGATATTCTGCAACAAATAGTACCAAAAATAACCATTGATGAGAATACTCCCATTTTGGATCAACTTGCCACCCTCATCGACAAAATCAATGCCCCTGATACAGATGCAGACAAAAGAATAGAAGAAAGGGCAGAGTCAAAGATTCAAAACAAATTGGCAGAAAGAATTAGCACTGAAGTGGCACTGAACAAAGTGAAATTATCTCAGGTCATTACTGAGGTAAAATATATCACCCAGATAATCTGTCAACTGCTAATAAAGCTTTGTACTTCAAACACCTTCACTGTAGAAGTCAGTGAAAAGATAAAAGGTTTAGAAGTAGAAATAAAGTTGAGTACACAAGCAACTATCACCGAGCCAACTACTTTCTTAAAGCACATTAACCGAGTTTAGGAACTCTAGTGGTTGATAGCAGACTTAAGGAAACAAGAAGCACACATCACTGATTAGGTTACAAAGTTACAGAAAGAACTCACTCCTTACCTGAAGATTTTTGAAACACATACTATCAAAGCTGAGCAACTTGTGGCAACACCAGAGATTTTGGTGTAGGATAATATCTTTGACATGCATGCACAAGTCGGTCTTGAGAAAATTGCTCTTACCAACTTGAAAGAGGAATGGGAAAACCTCTTGGAGTCAGTAAAGAAAACCCATTAGAACATTTTTGATAAGTTGTAAGTATACATTACATTATTTTTTTTTGGGTGTTTGGCATTATTATCAAAAAGGGGGAAAACATGTATATGCCAAATAGTATATTTTTTTGATATGTATATTACATAATACCGGGAGCATGCACCGAGGGGGATTACTTTTGTACTTAGAAGTTTTTTGTTGTGGATATGTATATGGTGAAGACATAAGGAATATATAGAAACATTTTGTCTATATACATTTTAAAGTTTTGATACTAATGCCAAAGGGGGATATTGGTAATCTCTATTGAGAATTTAAGGTTGTCATTAGTATCAAAGGATAGTAAACAGGTCGATCGGTTATTTATATTGAGACAGTCGGTAACTAGAAGTAAGACAGAGTAGTTAGTAAAGCCTTACACTGAGCATCACACAGTTAACCAAGCACCAGTGACACTGACACTAATGGTCTGTAAACACCGAGCATCATAATATACACCGAGTAGATTATATAGTGTTTATCGATGATCATAGACAATGGCATAGTAATCTGAAATGGCACATTATTCTATGCAAATGGTTATAATAGATCATAAAATGGTTTACCAAGATTGAGGAGCATTTATTGTAAAAGATATTCATTAAATGCAATGATTATCTTATTTGTATTAGTTGATCTAGGTTATTTTGCACCGTAGATCTTAGGGTTATGATTATTTTTGTAACCTAATTTTTGCTAAGGCAGCAAAACATAACACTATATATTGTATATGTTCACACCATTTTATGAGGGTGTTGAACTGATATATATATGAATCATGGAGCACTTGAAGAAATTGCCTATCTTTAAGACAATCAGTTTACCAAGAAGAATAGAGTACATAGGTTTTTAGATTGAACAAAATCAAACAACGCTACTGAGCAGAATAGAGTAGAGAACCATCATAGATAAGGTGATATTTTGATAAGCACTTATAGATCTATTTCAGACAATTGAGTTTTCAACTAGCAGATAGTTGCCTATTACTTTCTGACAATTGTGATAGAGTTTTTGTGAAATCTCTTAACAAAGTAGACTTAACAGTCTTTGTATAAATCTCTTAACTGAGTACACACTGCATATAGTGTTGTTAAATCCTATAACTAGGTAGATCTAGCTGATCTAATATGTTACTCCTAATAGGGTAAGATCACCAGAAGTGATCAAAACTTGTAGCCTTAACAGGCAAACCCTTTCTATCTGCAATAGTGAAGAATTTGTGGGTGTCATCCCCACCGCAGTTTTTACCTTCTAACAAGGGTTTCTACATTACCAACATACTTGTGTTATGTGATTTTCATATTGATTTCATGTTGTTTACTTTCTTAAGTTAACTAGATGATTGATTTATGCAATTAGATTCAAGTTATTTTGATTGGTTATCATAGTATTCAGTTATAGATCAGAAAGGTTTTTTCTACTAAAGTTTTGAAGGCACTGATTCACCCCTCCCCTCTCAATACCTATCTCTCCTAATTCCAATAGTCTTTGGACCCAATGTGGGGGTGTTTTATTTTTTGACCTTAGTTGTGATCAACCAGTCATTTATGGACCCCAAAATGAGTATAAAAGGATGTGAAAGCTCCTTATTTTGACATCTGCAAGTTCAAGAAAAATCCATTGTTATCCATATGCAATATCATTATAAGAAATCAAGTCTATGTGCAAGCAATTATTGGTGATTTCAAGTGCTCTTTTGGATTCAAGATTTGAATACAAGGCTCACAAATCAAGATCTCTAAGTCTTCTTCCATCTATTTAAAGGTAACATTCTCTCATTTTGAAGCAATTTTTTCTATTCCATGGTGGGCAAGTAGAGGAATTCTCAAAGAAAGCAAGAAGACCTGCATCCAACCTTTTTCCTCTTCTTCTCCATTGAAGTGGTCAAGAAAACATTCATTCAAGATCAAGGATTTTGAAAGTGTAGATCAATTGCATTTGTGAGGACATCCTTTATTCTACAACACATTCTTAGCATACAAACTATTAACATGATTTAGAACAACAGAGAGGGGGGGTGGATCAAATGTTCTTAGGTCCAGATGTATCAATTAAACTTTTAAACACTTCAACAACTTAGATCTAATAACCAACAGCTACTCGGTCATTACTGAATATATACCAAAAACATAAAATAGTGCAGTCCATTATCCAATAGTATTTAACTTGCAAAACATAGAAATGTTCAAACCAAAACATTCACACAAGTATTAACACCAGGATTTATAGTGGAAACCCAATTTGGGAAAAACCACTTTGTAACATGTTACTGATATTTTCATTCTTTTGAAGTGAGCTCTGTGAAAAGCTAACCTTGTCAAAGGTTTACAAACACACTGCTAGGTGTGACCCTGTTAAAGGATTTCAACCACCCTATTAGGAGTGTACCTTGTTAGAGGACTTAAGTACATTCCATTAGAATGAAACCTTGTTCAAATGGATTTATACAATGACTATTAGGTCAAACCTGATTAAAGGATTTTGACTGATACAATGGTTAGAAAGTAACAATAATGTTTGATTTGAAAGCATACAACCCACTTTGCAAATAACAGATCCAATTCTTCCATATATGATGGCTTACTGACTGAGTTCCATTTCCATCTCCATCACTGATCTTCTCAAAAATCCCTTCAAGAAATCACAACTCTGATCAACTCCTTCTCCTTCAACCTTTCTGCTTATTCAGTCAATAAAAAAAATAACTCCAGCATCTCTTCACTTTTTCAACCTCTCTCTTAGGTTTCTTTAATACCTCTTTGATAGGTAGATCCATCTTTTTTCACTTAACCTCCTCCATAGATCTTAGTTTTAGGTTAGATTCATCGAATCCTTCCAAAATTATGTTCTTTGTCCATCCTTCTAGAAACATCTTCAATCTCTTTATTTGAATCACAATAAAATGGTTGATTGTGCATTAAATGTTCCATACAGTCAATTAATAAAGTCAACATGATTTACATAATCCAAGAATTAAAACATGTCGGCTAGGAATCTGAATTCTTCCTCAAATATAAATTACTAATGCTCGGTCAATACTGTGTTCAACTCCTCAGTCATCACTGTGTAGCTTGGTCATCTCTTCAAAACTATTTCCCTTGGCTAATTTTGTCTCCCTCAACAATACACTGATGTTCGGTCAACACTAAATTTACTTGGCATACATTAGCTTGGTCAACACTAACATCACTCAGCTTAAACTAGATTTCTTCACATTTGCTCGATTAAGCCTACTTGTTTAGTCTTGCTTCTTACTTAGATAAAAAAATACATTATCTTATCATTGTTCCACATAATCAAGTACTCATTGAAGTATCAAATAACTCAACCTTTCTCTAGGTTCTATTGTTATCACCCTTGCCCTAATCCTTCTCAACCATCAAATAGATATAGTACTTCCTTAGATAGAGACAGTCTTACTAGTTAAGGTTTGACATCAATGACAATATGATAATTGCTCCAATTGTAGTTTCCAACAATCTCCCTCTTTGGCATTGATGGAAACAGCATATGAATAACACATGATTCACCAACCAATCCAAAACTTGTCTGTGCATCAGAAATATTTTTAATATCCTTAGCTTCATTCTGATTCTGAATCTCTTTAGCCTCACTTGCTTGACTGTCCACATAGTAACTCCCATTGAATCTTTTATGTGTCCCTTTCCTCTGAATCTCTCCCTCTTTCTTGATCTTTCATGTGTTTTCATCTGACTCATCTTCCTCTTTAACAATAATGCCAAAGCAGCAACTAGAACTTGCATCTTTCAGATGTAGATGTCATCTTGTCAGTTCAGTAACAATATTTCCTCCCTTTGTCATCTTTTCTTATGACTGTTTATAGCTTTGCTACATTTTTCACAACTCTAGGCTGCTCCTAAAGTGTGACATTTTATGCATCAATTTGTCAGATACTCTTTGCAGCACATTTTATGTAGTGCTCCTAGCTTGACTAGGTAGCCTTAGTTAGGCGAAGAACCCCCAATTTTCCTCTCAGATACTCATGAGCTTCTTTAGGTAAAAATTTAGTGAATATGTCTGCTAGTTGTTCCTTTATATTCACATATTCCATTTTGACCTCTTTATCTTGTACCAATTCCCTCAAGTAATGATACTTGATGGCAATATGTTTGGTCTTTGTGTGCATCACTAGGTTCTTAGATATGTTGATAGCACTTGTGTTGTCATATTATATGACAACTAGTTTAGTAATTTCCTCTTTCATGCCTTTCAACAATTGCTTAATCCATATCAAGTTTGAACAGTTCACTGTAGCAGTTACATACTTGACTTCAGCTGTAGATTAGGAAATGCAGTTTTTTTTCTTGCTTGTCCAGGAAACTAATCTTTATCCAAGAAAGAAAGCTCCACCACTAGTACTTTTTCTATCATCCACATTTCCTACCCAATTTGCATCAGTATAGACTCTCAATTCAAATCTCTCATGCTTCTTATAGTACATTCCATAGTCTTCTATTCCTTTCAAATATCTCATTATTATTTTCACTCCCATCAAATGACTTTCCTTAGGATTGGAAAAGAATCTTTCCACAATCCTAACTGCTAGAGCAATATCTGGTCTACTATGAACAAAATATTACAGCTTTCCAATCATGGATCTATACAGAGTTTGGTTTACCTCAGCAATATCATCATTTTTAGACAGTTTCTATCTAGTGGCCATGGGAGTACTTACTAGCCTTGAATCCTCCATACCAAAGGTTTTTAGTATCTCTTTGACATATTTAGACTATGTGATGAAAAATAAATTTTTCCATCTGATAGACTTGCAAACCAACAAAGAATTTTATCTCACCAAACATAGACATTTCAAACTCTATTTGCATTTCATTTGAAAATTTCTTGCATAGGGCATCTTGTCCTCCAAATATGATATCATCTACAAAAATCTTAGCTAAGAAGATTCCTTTACCTTATTCATCTTTCATATACAGATTGATGGTATCATTTGTCCTTGAGAATCCAATCTATATCAAGTAATTATGTAGCCTCTCACACCATGCTCTAGGGGCTTACTTTAATCTGTAGAGTGCCTTGTTTAGTTTGAAAACCATGTGTCTCTTATTTCGATCAACAAATCCTTTAGGTTGTTCAATGTAAACTTCTTCTTCTAATATACCATTTAAAAATGAAGACTTGACATCCATTTGGTATATACCTTGAAGTCTTTGTAAGCAACATATGCAAGTAGAGTTCTTACTCCTTCTAATCTTGCTACATGGGAAAATGTCTCCCCATAATCTATTCCTTCTTCTTGTGCATAACCTTTCCATACCAGCCTTGCTTTATTCCTTGTGATTTGTCCATGTTCATTAAGCTTATTGCTGAATACCCATTTTGTTCCAATGACATTTTTTTTTTCCAATCTTGGCACCATAGTCCAGGTATCATTCTTTTCTATTTGATCTATCTCCTTATTCATAGCTTTGATCTAATATTCATTTTCTAATGCCTCCCTTGTTGTCTTAGGCTCAAATTCACACAATAAACATGTAGGGTCTTTCAACTTACTTCTGGTTAGAACTTTAGTATCTTTATCTCCAATGATTTTTTCAGGCTTGTGATGTCTCCTTACATACCGTGCCAAAATAGGTTTAGATTCCTTTTCTCTTGCTCTCCAAGTTCATCAATAAAATTATCAGATTCAGCCTATGATTTCTCAGCAACCTCTTCCTAATGCTCAGCAGCATCCTTCTATCATTTGGCATTATTTTCTTGTTGCTTGACAATATTTCCCTAATGCTCGACATTGCTTACCCGAGACTTTGTATCATGTGCAAGTGTGTTACTTGCCTCTCCTTCTTCTATATAGATAAAAGATCTATAATCTTCAAGTTCTCTTTTGCTTTCCTATCAATTTTTCTCTGCATATTCATCAACCTTCACATTTACACTTTACACAATCTTGTTAGTGTTAGAGTTCAAACACTTGTAAGGTTTACTCTTTGTGGAATAGCCTAGGAATATGCCCTCATCACTTTTAGCATCAAAATTTCCATCCCTACTGTCTTTTAGTATATAGCATTTGCTCCAAAAAAATCTAAAGTATTTTATATTAGGTGCATAACCATTGCATAGTTCATAAGGTGTAACATTTGTACCTTTTTTTATTTGTACTCAGTTTAAGGTATAAACAACTGTACTTACAACTTCTTTCCAGTACTTTTGTGCAACATTCTTCTCAATCATCCTTACACAATCCATGATAGATCTATTCCTTCTCTCTACTATACCATTCTGTGGAGGTGTTCTAGGTACAAACATATGTCTCTTGATTCCTCTATCATTGTAGAACACATTCGACTCATTTGATATAAACTCTCCACCTCGGTCAAATCTTAGACATTTCAGGTTCCTACTTGTCTCCTAATTTTCAACCTTAGCCAAATACCACTTAAACAACTAAAATGCATCAAATTTTTCTTTTAAAAACATTACAGTCATCATCCCAGTGTAATCATCAACAAACATAATAAAGTATTTAGCACCACAATAGCTTTGTACACCCATAGGTCCACAAAGGTCAGTTTGAACCAAATCTAAGGCATTTTCAAAAGTAAAAGTCTTGCTCTTGAAAGTAGACTTTGTCATTTTACCCAACTGACATTGTTTTCACATCACATTATCAAGTTTCTTCAATCTAGGCAAACCTCTAACTTTCTTCTTTTTACTAATATTTACCAGATTTTCAAAGTTAACATGACATAGCATCTTATGCCATATCCATACATCATCAAATTGTGTAATTAAACATGTCTTTTTAGATAGGTCTAGATAGAACAAATTACCTCTTGTTTGTTCTCAACTTCCAATAAGTTCACAAGTGGTATCAAATATTTTAGCCTTCCTATGATGAAATTCCACTTAGTAACCAGTGCTATTAAGTTGTGCAACACTTAAGAAATTATAGTTAAGACCTTCAACCCAATAAGAATTTTCACAAGTGATCTTATTAGTTAGCTTACTTAATCATTTACCCTTTATAGGACATGGTGCATCATTACCAAACTTAACACTTCTACCTTTGTAATGATATAGGGTATCACATTTACTTTTATAACCAATCATTTGGTGTGAGCAACCACTATCAATAATCCATTTATCACCTTTGCTCACATAAGAAACAAGTGCATTTTTCTCATCTTCATCATATTCATCTTTCATAGAAACATACACTACTTCAACTTCAAAATCATCATTATTAGTGTTAGTTTCTTCTTAAACAATGTAACAATATTTCTTACCTTTAGTCTTGTAGTCCTTGTACCTTTGGTAACCTTTGTTTTTTGTCTTGTCTTTGTACTTGCTTTCTCTTTCATCATCCTTGTCATCCCTGTCAGGACATCTTGTAGCTATATAGCCAACTTTGTTACATGAGAAACATATGATAGGAAGTTTACCTTTATACTTGTCTTTTCCTCTTTTCAATCTCCTAGCCATAAGAGCTTCAAGATCCTCTAGTTCTTTATCAGAAGTGTCACTCTCACTGATGCATCTTTCTTTTTCCTTTTTAAATTTGTGCAAAACCATTTGTGACTTGAATGCAGATTCAACATTAGCAATAGTGAAGTTATTATAATTAGAAATCTCAAAAGCAGTAAGCTTACCAACAAGACTTTCAAGTGTTAGAGCATTACCAAGGTTACATTTCGATTCTTGAATTGCTGAAATTTGGATGGCATAAATAGGACACAAAGTTCTCAGTACCTTTCCAATGACATTCTCATCATCAATAGTTCCATTAGCTCCTCTAATAGCATATACAACATCCTTTATCCTACCACAATATTGAGCAATATTCTCACCATCTTGCATTTTCATTTCATCAAACTTACCTCTTAGGCTTTTAGCGTTTTCCCTTAGTACATTTATGTAACCACCATAGATGTTTGCAAGAGTGTCCCACATTTATTTTGCATTTGTGCAATCTTTAATGTCTTCAAATTCAAGATAGCTTAAGGCAGATGCAATCTTCAGTATTTCTTGATTGTGTTCTTGTTTAGCTCCCATCTCCTTGATAGTCAAAGGTGAAATAGGTATAACATAGTCATGTTCAACATAATATTTCATTGAGTCACCAATACTAGCTAGATGCACTTTCATCAGACTCTGCCATGTAGGGAAGTTCTCCTTATTCAACTTCACTAACTCCTTATACATCTTGGTCATTTACTTCAAGTACCTTTAAAATTGTTCTGTGTAAGCACCAACCACTCTAATACCAATTATCAATATGATTTAGAACAACAAAGAGGGGGGTGAATTAGTTGTTCTCAGGTCTAGATGTATCAATTAAACTTTTATACACTTCAACAACTTAGATCTAATAACCAAAAATGACTTGGTCATTACTCAATGTATACCAAAAATATAGAATTGCTGGAATTAGGAGAGATAGGTACTGAGAGGGGAGGGGTGAATCAGTGCCTTCAAAAACTTTACTTGTAAAACCTTTCAGATCTATAACTGTATACTGTGATAACTGATCAAAATAACTTGAATCTAATTGCATAAATCAATCATCTAGTTAACTTAAGAAAGTAAACAACATGAAATCAATATGACAATCACATAACACAAGTATTTTGGTAACGTAGAAACCCTTGTAAGAAGGTAAAAATTGCGGTGGGGATGACACCCGCAAATTCTTCACTACTGCAGATAGAAAAGGTTTGCCTGTTAAGGCTACAAGTTTTGATCACTTCTGGTGATCTTACCCTATTAGGAGTAACATATTAGATCAACTAGATCTACCTAGTTATAGGATTTAAACAACACTAATGAAGTGTGTACTCGGTTAAGAGATTTACATAAGACTGTTAAGTCTACCCTGTTAAGAGATTTTATCAAAAACTCTACTACAATTGTCAGAAAGTAATAGGTAATTATCTGCTAGTTGACAACTCAATTGTCTGAAATAGATCAATAGATGCTCATAAAATATCACCTTTACTGTGATGATTCACTACTATGTTCTGCTCGGTAGCCTTCTCTGATTCTACTTAATCTGATATCCTTTGTACTCTATTCTACTCTATAAACTGATTGACTTGAAGTTAGGCAATGGCTTCAAGTGCTCCGTGATTCATATATATCAATTTTCCAACCCCTAAAATGGTGCAAACATACAAAATATATAGTTTTTTTTGCCACTTTAGTAAAAATTAGGTTACAAAAATAATCATAACCCTAAGATCTACGGTACAAAATTAACCTAGATCAACTATTACAATAAGATAAACATTACATTTAATGATTATCTTTTACAATAAATGCTCCTTGATCTTGGTAAACCATTTTACGATCTTTTGTAACCATTTACATAGAAGAATGTGCCATTTCAGATTACTATGCCATTTTCTATGATCATTGGTAAACACTGTATAAGATACTCGGTGTATATTATAATGCTTGGTGTTTACTGTCTGTCAGTGTCAGTGGTACTCGGTAAACTATGTGATGCTTAGTGTAAAGGCTTTACCGACTACTCTATCTTACTTCTGGTTACCGACCAACTCAATATAAGTAACTGACTGACCTGTTTACTATCCTTTGATACTAATGATAAACCTTAAATGCTCAATAGAGATTAACAAGAATAGTGCAGTCTAATATCCAACAGTGTTTAACTTGTGAAACATAGAAATGTTCAAACCAAAACATTCACACAAGTATTAACACCAGGATTTACAATGGAAACCCAATTTGGGAAAAACCACTTTGTAACATGTTACTGATATTTTCATTCTTCTAAAGTGAGCTCTGTGAAAAGCCAACCCTGTCAAAGGTTTACAAACACACTACTAGGTGTGACCCTGTTAAAGGATTTCAACCACCCTGTTAGAAGTGTTCCTTATTAGAGGACTTAAGTACATTCCATTAGAATGAAACCTTGTTTAAAAGGATTTATACAATTATTGTTAGGTCAAACTTGATTAAAGGATTTAGACTGATATAATGGTTAGAAAGTAACAGTAAAGTTTGATCTGAAAACATACAACTCACTTTGAAAATAATAGATCCAATTCTTACATATGTGTTGGCTTACTGACTATGTTCCATTTCGATCTCCATCACTAATCTTCTCAAAAATCCCTTCAAGCAATCACAACTCTAATCAACTCCTTCTCCTTCAACCTTTCTACTTATTCAGTCAATAACAACAATAACTGCAGCATCTCTTCACTTTTTCAACCTCTCTCTTAGGTTTCTTTAATACCTCTTTGATAGGTAGATCCATGTTTTGCTACTTAATCTCCTTCGTAGATCTTAGGTTTAGGTCAAATTTATTGAATCCTTCCAACATTATGTTCTTCATCCATCCTTCTAGAAACATCTTCAATCTCTTTATTTGAATCATAATAAAATGATTTACTGTACATTAAATCCTCCATATAGTTAATTTATAAATTCAACATGATTTACATAATCCAAGAATTCAAACATGTCGGCTAGGAATTTGAATTCTTCCTCAAATGTAAATTACTGACGCTCGGTTAATAATGTGTTCAACTCCTTGATCATCATGTCGTAGCTCAGTCATCTCTTCAAATTTCTTTCCCTCAGCTAATGTTGTCTCCCTCGACAATACACTGATGTTCGATCAACACTGAATTTACTCGGCGTACACTGGCTCGATTGACACTAACATCACTTGACTTAAACTAGATTTCTTCACATTTTCTCGATTAAGCCTACTTGTTCAGTCTTGCTTCTTACTTAGATAAACAATACATTATTTTATCATTGTGCCACATAATCAAGTACTCATTGAAGTATCAAATAACTCAACCTTTCTCTAGGTTCTATTGTTATCACCCTTGCCCTAATCCTTCTCAACAATCAAATAGATATAGTACTTTCTTAGATAGCAATAATCTTGCTAGTTAAGGTTTGACATCGATGAAAATACAATAATTGCTTCAATTGCAGTTTCCAACAAAAAACATCTTCATGGATTTATTAGATCCCAACATCCATCCATGAGGGTTTGACAAGAAAGGTGAATACTTACATTTGTCTTATTTTACATGTATTTCTTATTTCCTTTCAAGGTTAATTCCTATATAGGGGCCTATCTAAGAGAAGCCCGTTACCTCAAAAACTTCCCCCTTTTTTCTTGTGAGAAGGAACATGTGGAAAAGTTTCAAATTGAGATTTTGAGGGTTTTAAAAATAGAGATTGATCCTCTAAAGATTTTATTAGTTTTTACCCTTCCATAATAGATTGAATTTTTGGGACTAGGCCAACTCGAGTAACAAGTGTCTTGAGAGTATGCAAAATTCACAGTCAAGAGTTATGAGTCTTAGAGTTCTAGATCTAGAACGGTTCCCAATTTTGATAGGATTTTTATAGTCAATTATAGATATAAAATTCACTTGTCCTCTTCTAGCTCTTAAGGTGAGTTCATCATTCTTGTTTTCCTTGAGAATTTACTTTAATACATTAGATCTGATATCATACATTTCCATTTATCATCTCCTTTATCATTGCATAAATACTTTACATATCATATACATAAAAAAAAAATTATACAAGGAATACTCCAAAATCATCCCTTTTTCTAGATCATGCATTAGCACCCCTTCATACTTTTGGGTTGTGCTAATCAGATTTGGCCTATGGGTGGGTTTTGTATTCCAATATATATGAGAAGTGTGAATCTACCATTGATAACCATTATACGTATCACATAGACATACACACATACATATATATTTAGAATTTCTAGGACCTATTGGCCCTATTTTAGTAATTTCCTAGATCTGAATGTGTTTATGCTTGATTTCCCACTCCTCTTTTTTCTCTCTCCTTGAATCTCTTCACACATCCTGAATCTTGAAGGCCATTTTAAAATTTTCCATAGTGGGACTAGGCCAACTTTGATATAGTCCGTACGAGTTATTTTCTAGTGGGCTCTGGGCATAATGTGGGGGTGTTTCATTTTTTGACCTTAGTTCTGGTCAACCTGTCATTTATGGACCGCAAAATGAGTATAAAAGGACATGAAAGCTCCTCGTTTTGACATCTACAAGTTCAAGAAAAATCCATTCTTATCTATATGCAATCTAATATATATATACACATACACACACACACACACACACACACATATATATATATGTATATATACATCTATATATATATATATATACACACATATAATAACACATATATATATATATATACATATATATATATATACACATATATATATATACATATATATATATACATACATATATATATATACATATATATATATATACATATATATATATATACATATATATATATATACATATATATATATATACATATATATATATATATACATATATATATATATATACATATATATATATACATATACATATATATATACACATATATATATACATATATATATATATACATATATATATAGATATATAGATATATGT
>BSBK01008315.1:480000-550991 GCA_027943335.1 Chamaecyparis obtusa | reverse complement strand
TCCATGAACAAGGAAATTTGGAGCCTATCCAAGACAAGAAACATCCAAAGTTATGTGGCATTGGTCACACATCAGAAGAAGACACTTCCTCCAGAAATGTTGGTACAGCTAAAGCTAAATTCAAGCATCCTTCCAAACCCACCATCACATCTTCCAAGGCATACAATGCTATTCCTCCTCCTCCATCATTACAGCCCAGGGCAACCTATCACATTCCTCCATCCTCCAAATCCATTTTGGGTCCCTATGTCCCAAAATCTACCAACACATATCCTCTACATACCCAATCCATTTTGGGACCCTACATCCCAAAATATCATCCCCCATCTTATCCTACTCAGTCTTTCATCCAAAATCCAAACATCCCTAGTCAGGATCAACAAAGGCACATGCCCACATATCCTATCTACCAATCTCCTTCCATCTCTCCATCCATATTTCCTCCATCCTGCACATCTCCTCATATTCACTCCGATGCTCCCCACAATTTGGATGCCATATCCAATATGCATAAAGGGAAATATCCACAAAAATCCAAAGATTGCCATGTCCAGTCTAAACGACATGGTCAACCAAAGCAAAATCCAATCAAGCAATCCAATGCATCCCAATGGTCGCAAAGGCCCAGCAAAGCACAAGAAAAATCCACTACATGGCCACAAAGGCCCAGCAAAGAAAAAGCAAAATCTGATGCATACCAATGGCCACAAAGGCCCTCCAAAGCTAAAGCAAAAATGATGTGGATCCCAAAGCAAAAAGATGTAATGCATCTAAAAGAAACATCTACAATGGCATCCAAAGTTGCTAATCCCCCAGCTATTCAGTCTTCTCCTCCATCTCCTAAATTTATTTTGGGTCCCAAAGATTCAAAATCTCTTAGTGTAAATCCTCCATCACATTCACCTCTATCTTCCATGTCCTATCCATTTCATCCACCTTCCTCACAACATGTGCCAATGTTGGTCCTGACAACATCTCCCTATCATGATCACTTTCCATCTTTCCATCCAAACACTTTCTACCACCATATCTCCCATCTACCCCATCTCATCCATGCCTTTGCATAATTCCTCCATCCTAACAAAGTTGTACCAACATCCAAGCAAATAAGAAGATCAGTGAAGAAAGTCAGTGACAAATCAGAGAAATCAGCAGGTCAGCAAAATCAGAAAGCCAACATCAAATTAGAAGGTAGTACCAAATCAAAGAATCCATAAGAAGTCAGAAATCAATTATCATATCAGTGAAAGATTAGCACAAAGTTAGCGAAAAATCAGAAAATTCATAAAAATTGGAAAAAATTAAGAGAAAAATATCAAAAAAGAAAAGGAAAAGAGAAAAACATTCATCCTATGGTGAAAACTTGGCAATTCAAGCACCTTGGACAAGTACCATGGTGAAAACCTGGCAAACAGGCATCATGCGTAGGCTCCCCCCAATTCCTTTCTATAGTTGGGGGCCATTCCCTTCTTCCATCTTATCCAAACATCTCCTCCATCCCATTTGTCTCTCACCTCCTTCATCCTCCTTTGGATCTTGATGACAAAACAAAAGACTACCAGGTATACATGCTTTTGGGCACCTTCTTGGCATCCATCACACCTTTCAACTACATATCATCTATCCAATCCATTCATCCTATCTTCCATCTACCTTCCTCATCCTCTTATCAGCATATCTTTTGTCGAATCATACCCCATTCTACTACCTCTGAATGAATGAACTATCCTAAGCAGGGGGCATCTTATTCCTTGGTGGCATATTCCTTGGAGACTATCTTTCATCCAAAATCTTTCCATCTCCCCAAATCCCAAGCATTCCTCTATCCAGATCCCTCAGCGGTTCCTCCAGCATTCCATCTTCCAATCCTTAAGCAAATCTGTCATCCAATCTCCCCAAGCTCTTCCATCGCCCCATCCAATCTTCATCCATCCAAAATCTCTCCGCAATTCCTCCATCATAATCCAAATATTCCTCTATCCAGATCCCCAAGCATTCCTCTAGCCAATCCTCAAGCATTCTTCCATCCAAATCCAAATCTTCCTCCATCCAAATCTCCTAGCAGTTCCATCATCCTCATCCTAAGCATTTCCTCCATCTTTCCATCACCCAGTATCTTCCCTTGTCATTAGTATCTAGCTATAGGCTACCCTCATTGCAATCCAATGCCATTCATCCATATCCAACCATTCATAGCAGTCTTCTAGCAATCTTCCAATCCTCTCCACATCCTCTAGCTATCCAACATCCAAGATCAAGCCAATCCATCCAATCCAAATCCTTAGTCTTGTAGCAAGCCTTGATCTCAATCCAATCATCATCGTTGGGATATGTCCTTCCCAAATCTATGTCATTTCAAGACACATCTTCCGTCAGTCTATCTTGGCTTTCCCAGCCCAACTAGGGCATCATCCTACATATCTTTGGAGCTTCAGCTTCATCCCTAGGTTCTTTGTACATCCTAATCCTGAGTCTTGTACCATCGCATCAGTCGTGTCTCCACCTAAACTCATTTGTACATATGTGTCTTTAGGTCCCATCCTTTGTGTTAGTTAGCCCTTATCATTATCTTGTTGTACATATCCTCGTTAGTCCTGCAACAACAGTTGATCAGAAATCTTGTCCTATCCAACCTCGCACTTCAGCAACATCAATTGTCGACTATCCTTGATCATCATGACCATCTTTGAACTTCATCATTTGCTAATCAGCAACACAACATTCTCCCCATCAGCATCGAGTCCGCACAGATGTATGCTTCTATTTTGTCTGACCTAAGCCTAATCACGGGTCCCCTCAGTTGTATCCTCCCTGTCTGACTTAATCTTCCACCAAGCACACCAGGTCCATGTCAATGTATCCTTCCACACGTTCAGACCAATCTTCCCACCATCAATCAAATCAAATCTCTCTCCTTGGCAAAGGTTGTCTTTTGGAGTTATCATTTTGGCCTTGGATTTTGTCCTTTGGGTCTTGTTAATCTTTTACAGCTTCTCGTTGTTCTCTAGTCAAAGTCGCCACGATCCTTTATATCATGGTGTGCTGCGAATGAGGATAATCTGGGGCAAGGTCTTTTGATCTTTTGCTTCTTCCTGTGAGTCAGTCGTGTGTTTGTGGTTTCTTCCACATCATTTCCACCATGCCTCCTTCGGGTTTCATGCGTGATGTTGGGGCAACCCTACATGTCTTTTTAGCATCGGTCTTATGCAATGCTGGTGACAAGGCCTCGTGATCCCAGTATCCTTGGCAGGTCTCTAGCATTTCTATATTAAACTAGGTTGTGCTCTCTAAAAGATCTAAAGCATGGAGCTCCCCCATCTAGCATCATATAGATTAATCTTGCATCCTCATATAGCTGCATCTTGCATTTTGCATTCCATCTCATCTTGCATTCACCCATCTTTGCTCTTGGAAGCTTGGTTATTTATCTCCCCTTCTTCCTCGGCCCTTCCTTCTTTGTTTCCTTTCGAGAAAATTTCACAATGCTTACTCCTTGCGTTATTTTCTCGAGGGGGCACAACCCATCATTCCTCTAAATTCTAGCCTTGGCATCTTATTTTCTTGTCTTTGAAGCCATGCCACTTGCGGCATTGCATCAAAGAGGGGCAAAATGTAGACACCTAAAAATCCTTTAGAAAATAAAGTATTTTTATTTTCTGAAAATCCCTGATGACATCATCATTTATTAATTAATTATTTATTTAATTAATTAATTTATTTTTATGTCATTAAATCCCTTTTTCTTAATTAAAAACATTTAATTAAGGAATCCCTTCCAAAAATGTTTAAATCTTATTTAAACATTATCTCCTTATTTATTAATTATTTTAATTAATAAATTGACCAAAAATCTCAAAATAAATAATTTATTTATTTTTTGCCCAAAACTTGGCCAATTTCCTTTAGACCACTAACCTCTTCCAAAATCTTCTAATTGCTTCTTAATTTGATTAAAAGGCTAATCCCATCTTTTCTAACCCTAATCCCAAGGCTAAATATTTAATTAAGATTAAATATTTAAATTTCATATTTATTGAAAATATTTCAATAAATATTCCCAAAACTTAAGCTTTTGGAATGAATAAACTTTTATTCCATAAAACCAAGGAGAATTCTAGACTCTTCTAGAATCTTCTCAAATCCAACCTCTTCACCCATCCTAATCTTAAATTCCCCTAATCCTAATCCTAATCCTCCCCCTAACCTTGTCACATTCCCTAAACAAGGTTAGCCAACTCCTAAGCTTGACCCAAAGTCAACAAACTTCTAAAGACTTCTCTTACATGCATTGAAGGCATTTAAGGCCTCTTTATCCCTCTTACATGCATTTATGGTGCATTTAAGAAGCCCCTACCCCTTTCTTACACCCTTTGACCTTAGGCACATTTTCCAAATTGTGCACATTCCTCCCATCTTTCAACCCAATCCCCTTATGACACTTGTCACAAGGAGATAACCCTTCCCCTAATGAGCCTCAAACTCATTAAAGCTTTTGAGATAAATAAATCTTTATTTATCTCCTAAATTTCATATTTATCCTCATCCAAAGCCTAGACTCTTCTAGAAAGTCTTCATCCTTATCCCCTTGGCTCAACCCCTAACCTTACCCCAAACTCTAACCTATCCTCCTAACCCAAGCCTTTAGGAAATCCTATAAATACTCCTCCTTCCAAAAGCAAATTATTAGCTTAGTTTTTATCATTTATGCATTGTTATCATGAGCATTTTTAGCTAGATCATCTTAGCATACATCTTAATTGTTAGATTTCTTCATATTTTTCATGTTTTCTAACACATCTTAGAATAGCTTAATGGATTAATCTTAGTTCATATTTCAAGCTTTTCTCATCATTTATGCATCACCATAAATCCCTCTCCATGCATTTGAGAGCACACCCACATCCCTCTAATTGAAGCAAATCAAACATTTGCTCTATAGCACTTGTTTTTAGCAATAATCTTGAGGTGGCTTTGGTTTTGTTTTCATGTCTTATGCTATTTTTTAGTTCATGAACATGTTAGATTAATCTAATGTTTGAATGTTTCAGCCTTTCAAGACAGGTAACAGGTTCAAAATCATAGTCTACAATATGTATATATGTATATACATATATATATATATATATATATATATATATATATATATATATACACATATATATACATATATATATATATATATATACACATATATATACATATATATATATATACATATATATATATATATATATATATATATATATACATCTATATACATATATATATATATATATATATATATATATATATATATATATACATCTATATATATACATCTATATATATATGTATATATATATATATATGTATATATATGTATGTATATATATATATATGTATATATATCTATAGATATCTATGTATATATATGTATATCTATGTATATATATGTATATGTATGTATATGTATATATATGTGTGTGTGTGTGTGTGTGTGTGTGTGTGTGTGATGTAACACTATGATTTATATATAAGAAATATGATAATAATATATATTTAATTATATATAATATTAATTATTTATATGTTAAATAACTTTTCTTATATAAATATATATTAATTTAAATTATAATAGTTTTTTATATTTATATATAATATTTTACTACAAGTATATTCACTCTTTTGCTACACCTCCCAATTATAATATTTTGGAAAAATAGTTGACGACATTTTCATATTTTGTTGAATCGCATATTGATATATAAGATGTTGACAGTAAACACTTAAGTTTTGGATCTAAACACACATCAACAACAATCACAAGTGGCATGTACTCACTAAGAGATATTTACAAGTACAATTACTATTTTCTTTTGTTTTATGAGATGATGGCAATATAGTTTTTGATGTATTTTGTGTGTGTACTACTAATTGTTGCTAGGATAATATGGATGATTTTTTATCATTGATAATTATGAGTCTTGTTAATTATACCCTTTTTTGGCAACCAAGGAAGAACACTTTGGAAGAGAAAATTAAAAAATTCATGAACTACAGAGGAGTATACTAACTACTTTTGGGAAGCATTTGTGTGATGTGTTTTTTTAGGAGATCTTAGATGAAAAACCAAAGGTTCTTCACACAAAGTCGCTCAAGCGGTTTACCTAAAAATTACAATTTCATCAAAGTAGCTGAGAACAATTCTCTTCCATTCAAAGTTAAGTGCATACTAGATAGCTGGAAGCGAAGAGGTGGCATTGAATGTGAATGTAAAATAATTTGATAGACATGAATTATAAGGAGAAAACCAACACACATATCACGCTTTCACATGAAATGAAATGAAAGGCAAGAGTGGGTGCTGACCAAGATCTACACATAATGCATCAAAAGAGAAAGAACAAAAATTCAAGAAAAACTACAAATGTTGAAAAGACACTATTTTTTTATAGATTTACAATCCATAGGATTCAATGTTTAATATTGCTACGATATATTGCATATATGTGCTAACATTGATGCTTTTTCATTCATGTCAACATATTTCCTTATTTTTAGATAATGTTACTATAATACCCCCAAATTGGGGCTATAGGTTCATTAACCTCCTACATCATCAAATCGAATGAAATCGACATCGAATTCCTAACCTAAGGCACATTTGCACATTAGCTCATCAAAACCCTAATTGATTATCTTAATTCTACATCGGGGAATATTCTTTGAATATTCCTAATTTATCATAATTATCTTTAATTGAATATTATTCAGTGATAAATGTGATTATTTATCCTAAAGTTGATTAATTGAATATGATGAATATTTAATTAATTAATTTAATTCTACCACTTAATTATTTAATTAGATATAATTGCATTTATTCCTAATTAATATTATTTTTCTTTTGACAATAAATCAAAATTCCTACAAACAATCAATTGAATATTTATTTAATTGATTTAAAATCAAAGTTGTCAAATTTAATAATTTAATTGGAATAAAGTTTGATTTAATAATTGAGTAACCCATAAATCGATTGTTTTAATTCAAAATCAATGAAGTGGAAAATAAATCACTTTATTTATTAAATTAATTCATATTAAATCATGCACAATCAGAAAAGCAGTTAACTTTAAATCAATTTTAAATTTCAATTTGTTAACTTTCTAAACTCAACATCTGATGATAAGTTGAAAAAGAGAACTAAACTCTATTTTGAGATAAAAATCATTTTTTCATGATTTTATGAGTTTATTTATTCTTAATTTCTTGTTAACTCAAAAATCAACCTGAGTTTATCAAGAATCAAGCTCTCCACACAAGGCGATCGTGAGATTTTTGTTATTATTTTTAAGGTTTCATAACATTCATTCATTCATAGCATATCATTGCTAGAGTAATTTGCATATCATTCCAATTCATTATAGATTAGTTTCATATCAAGTTTTTCATCTTATTAAAAAAATAGATTAATTTGCATTCATATTTCATTGCTTTCATCATTTTAAATCCTTCGTTTAGGTGTTGCATTGTCACTGATCTCGGTCCACTCTGAGAATACCATACTTGCACCTACTCAAAGGCAGTAAATCACCTGGTTAGCTTAGTTTCATTTATTTACAGATTTCTTTGATTTGCTAACCTCTAATGTTTTACTGAAGTGTTGTGTTCACAACTAGGTACAATTTTCACACACACATTTTTGGTGCCCACTACGGGGCAACCCACCTTTACATTCTAGTTTTGGTTATTTTTTGGAGCTAAACCCTTGTCCAGATTTGCTTGGAGACTAAAACCCTAAATTTTCAAAGATTTGATTATATCTCCCAAATGGCTTGAATTTTTGGTCTGAAAGGTTTTTTGCAAGTTGGCGACATATCAAGCAAGCTTCAATCAAAATTTAAGAATTTTTTGAGATAATGTGAATTTTTAATAATTTTTTCTTTATTTTTCATAAAAAATTAATTTTCAGCACAAATCAGCATATTTTTCAAAAAATTTTACATTTTTGAAAAGTTATTTAAATTATATAGGGAATCCATTTTTTTGTTTTAAATTTGGATGCAATATCATAGCTAAAATAGTCAATTTACAAAATCTGGTCTATTTTGGTAAAATGGGCCTCTAGGGCACAAATGAAGAGATTTTTCTGAAATTTTTACATTTTTGGAAAGCTCTCTATTTTTTTAGCAGGGGTCTCTATTTTACATTTGTATTTTTATGGCCGAAATCATATCAAAAAAATTAGATCTTGTTGACTAGGTCAAATGCAAAAAAAAAAAAAAATTTGTGATGGATATGCACTTATTTTTAATATGATTTAATGCATGATATGACTTGTCATTTGGATTATTTGTTGGTTATTATTGCTCCTAACAATTGGTTTTTAGATCTAACCCTAGGGTTTGCATAAGTTGAATATACATTGCATATCTTGTTTGCTTGTTTTCTTGTCGAAGAGTTCGTGGCTTGCTTGCGTGGGATTGCTCAACAAAGCTAAAAATTAGGTAAAAATCTACTAAGCGCGTTGCATGGGAATTTAGGTATTCTACTATGATCTGATAATATTTCAATTTGGACATAAAACAAACACCTCATGTGTCTAGCTTGAGTGCCTTTCGAGCTTTCATAAATCACACTTCAATTTTGGGCTATAAAACAAACATAGATTTGCTTTTTGCATATCTATTACACATTGTAAATAGGCCCTATGAACACTATTTTTGGAGTTCTTGAGAGATTGGGCTTCATTCACTAGCTTTTCATGTGAAGTGCTTCTTGACAATAGATCCCTTTGTAGGTAGGGAAGGATACTGTTATTATCTCACATTCTACTTGGTTTGGTCCTCAACTTTGATCAGTACATTCTCTCTTGGTCCTACTTAGAGAGCTCGGTAGACATCATTGTTGACATCACAAATCTTGGTGAGGTGATTTTAGTCTTAGCGTGTCAAAGAATCTATCTACTGTGTTTGGGTAAAAATGAAAAGGCGAGAGGATTATGCTCTACTCCCTTTTTGGGTAGTATCAGAAACTCAAATCCTTGAATCTGGAGCAAGTCCCCATGTGGTATATTTTGTGAGTAACCTTTAGAGACGGTTAACCATAGTGGACATTCTCTTTACTAGGTCAACCATGTGGATGGAACCTCAAGTGGTAATAGCCATTTTCATTGTGGTAGCAACAACTATTATATAAATGTCTTTTTGCAAGTAATCTCCACAAGTGTGGTCTCTTGTTTGGCTGTCAGATCTCCCTAGCAGCTCCTGATTGATTAAATTCTCGGACTATGTCAAAACCCTAGTATGTCTGGATTGGAGTTCTCCCTCTTGAGCCCACAAAAGTTGCAGAGTTAGACCATTACCAAAACCCCTAGTGAGGCCAAACTTTTTATTTTCTAGGACTAAGTGCATTATTGAAAAACTTTTTTGAGAACATACACAAATAGCATTCCTAGGAATTAGAACAATAAGTCACTTGATTGTTCATGTGAAAGGTTGCTTTGACCCGTGCTCATTATTTTCAGATGTGCTTGAATTCCCTTGCTTGTTGTTTCGCGTGCTTGTTATCTACTTGGCTACTGGAAACGAATGAACCCGAGACAAACTATTACACATATATTCAAACCTAGACAAAAAAAATTTCAAACAATCTGAAACTGAAAAATTGAAAAATTGCAAATCTGAAGCAAAAATCCTTTTTGGAATCAAAATTCATCCTGTAGTCTCAAAAATTCATACGAGTTTTCTCAAAAGTCATGCTAGAACCCCTAGATTGTCATACAAAAGCCTATACATTGTTGTACGAGTTTTGTCTCCAAATTCAAGAAAAGTCAAACCCTAGTGTCAATTATTGTATGAGCTTTGTCAACTGTCGTGCCAAAACCAACCCAAACTTGTACGATCTTGGAGAAACTCATATCAAAATTTTGAAAAGTTGTCAAAAAACTCTAGAATTTGTCAGAAATCCAATTTTTACAGCCAACTACCAGATTCTGTCAGAAAATTCACTATGTTAGGAACATAGCAGAGCTAGTTAGAGAAATCCAATCTATTTTCCTAAAAGTGGTCTCTTGAGTTTGATCCAGTCTTCTGATCTTTTGATTTGAATCACATTCATCTAGTGTCAAAACCTTGCCAAAATCATCTTCAATTCAGTCTTCAACAAAATGACTAAGTGTTGCGAGCTTGTGTTCACCATCTTTTGGGTGTCTACCCATACTACTAGGGCATAGTATCCTTCATTTACATCCAAACTAGTCTTCAATCAATCCAAGCTTGACAAGGTTGCATCATTCGATCTTCTTGAATCAAGTCATTCTTTAGTTGTCTTAATCTTGCTCTTTTGCTTCACCCAAGGTTAATGGTGGAAACTAGAGCTTCATCACAAAGATAACAAGGAGGACAACCCAAATTTTGTTCAACGACCTCTTTTGTGATCATTGAAACCTTTCATCAACCCTACAACACTACTAAATTTGGAGAAGACACTCTTTGAAATCTATTCTTAAAAGGTGGTTACATTACTCCTCCTGCATCAACTGACACAGGTAATCAACCAACCCCACATCAATCAATCCCCAAAATTCCTCACAATAGCACTATGTCTCAAGGTGGAGCAAATCAAAACACACAAGGGAATCACTCCAATCATGACAGAGATGCCAAACCAACACCCTCTAAAATTTCCCAATATCAAAATGACAATAACTTCAAAAGAATGATGAAACATTTCTTGAGGGAAGACAAAGAGGTATACTTCCTAGAGTTAGCTCAACAAGGTGCTAAAATTCCTCTGAACTTTAATGTCAAAGATATCATCACATGAGGAAGAAACTCCTATCACAACCATGATGAACCAGATGCATGCCATGAAATTCAAGCTCAATAAGCTAGAAAAAGAGAAGGAACCTAAGGAGTTCTCCATGGAGGCCCTATGCCCTTTTCCATTTGATAAAGACTTGTACATGCCACCATTCTTGAAAAGAGTGGAAATGCCCAAATACGATAAATACGATGGAAACTCTGATCCCCAAGATCATGTTAGAGAATTATGTTCTCAATCCATGGAGTTCATGCATGAACCAACCTACTTAATGCATCTTTTCCCATGATCTATGGGAGGAGCAGCCATTCATTGGTTCTCAAAAATGCCTCCAACCATCAAAAATTTTGAGGAGTTGATCAAGCTATTCTATTAACAATATTCCTACAACATCAAGCATCTGGTCACTATGATTGACATCTGCAATATGAAATAGAACTCAGGAGAATCATTCCTGACTTTCCTCAAATGATGGAGGAAAAAGTTTTCTCTATATGCTAGACCTATTCCAGAAACTAAGAAGCTGGAAATTTTCATCAACAATCTTGTTCCAAAAATCAACTACCATTTGCAAATGCAAAATCATACATCCTTTGATAAAATGGTAGAAAATGCAATCAAAATTGAGAAAGTACTTGTACAAAAAGGAGACATATCAATTCAAAAGGACAAGTATGAATCTGGATCTAGTTCTAGAGACAAAGGCAAAAACTGGAACAAGAATAAAGGCATCATCATAGATGGCATTGTTTATAATATCCATGCCCCATCTAAGGCACCCGCTTTCACTCTCACTGTTGGTACCCAAGCCATCAAAGCTTCAAAAATAAAAGTGGCAAAATGAAACAAGAATCCATTTCACTACAAACCTTGGGCTACAGATCCTAAACACAAGTTTACTCCTCTTAGAGAGTCCTTGGAATCTGACATGAAAACTCTATTGGCCAACAAAATCATCACATTGCCTAAGATCTAACCATTTGATCCTGAACCTAAACCAAAATGGTGGAAAGAGAATGATTTTTGTGACTTCCATCGAAACAAGGGTCATAAAACCAATAACTGCATACGGTTGAAGCATCTCATACAAGACCAAATTGATAATGGAGAAATTGTAATTGACAATCATAAAAGCAATAATGATCATACAACATTCACGGAACCATTTCCAAAGCATAATCAAGGAGATTCATCTTCTCAGCCTAATATGGGTGCTTAAGTCAATTACATCTACTCTAGAAACAATGTTGTCATAAACATGTTTGAACCTTGATTATCTAAACATTGCAATGTCATCACCATTGTAAGAAAAGATAGAGATAATAAATCAGCAAATACAGTTACTCAATCATAAGCTCAAGCACATCTACAAGGACAAATCTCAAATTCATCAAATGTCCCTAAGATGCCTTTCAATCTTTCATCTACTTCTAAATAGAGGGCTCCCTCTAAATCATCAAACTCTAAAGACATGAGACCAACATCATATAGTATTATCCAACAACTCCAGCATACCAATGCAAAAATATCAATGTTTGAGTTGCTTCAGATATCTCCCAGTCATCGAGCTATTTTGGATAAAGCTCTGCTCGGTTCCAATGTTCCTGAGAATCTTGATCTAGACAGAATTCAACTTAACTAATCATCTTACATCAAACTATCAAAATTTCAACTTGGTCAACCATGGTCAACTGATGTAGGAGCATCTTGGCTCCTTGGCAATCCTGTGTCACCAAAAAGAAATTGGAGTTTTTGTCTGTGTTGCTCGGTTTATATTGACCGAGTTGGTTGGTAGTTGGTCAGTTTATTTTGGTTACCGAGTGTGGTCGGTTATCTCCTAGGCGGTCGGTTAATTCACTGGCGCTCAGCATTGTCTGTCTACTACTTGGTTATCTTGCTTATCGATGGGTCTGGTTTTGTTTCCTGTTGTGGCCGACTTGTGAATTTATATTGGATTATGAAATTAATGTTTGTATCCATCATTGGGAAGTGTGTTGTCCTAGATTTGACCATTACTTCTGTTAATTGTGGATATAAAGGCCAACTCAGCTCAGTAGCTTCTTGTATAAATGTAGATGTTTGGTGGTAGTTTAGGAGTCAGTTTAGATAGAAGATATAAGGCAATAATTTAGAGTCTTGTAGAAAATCCTCGCATGTTGGAGGACTTATGTAATTCATTATTATATTAGGCCCTAATTGGGAAAGCCTAATATCCCAGCATGTATGATTCAAATTGATGATAACATATGATAGATCTAGCATTCTCTCTCTCACTCTTATTGTTTGTTTCTTCCGCATGTGTGTTGTAGGCTTGGATCATTAGGGTGCACCTTATTTGGCCCCTCATGCTTCCCTACCTTGTGTCAGGTGGTATCAGAGAAAGGTCAGATCTTTATCTAGGTCTGCGGATCTAGGTTTGTAGGTTCCTCTTGAAGCCCTAGTGAATTTTTGTGGGGTAGCAGATTGTGATTTGACCTGCAATTGTAGAGGGTTTTCAAGATGGTTCATGGGAGGTGAGATGCAAATCTAGGATTGGTAGATATGCGGAGATAGATTGCTGCTAGGTTAGAAGTAGTGGAAACAGCCCAAAGAAGAGGTAGACATCTTGAAGATGTTAGTGATGATGAAATTGAGGAAGAATAGGTGAATGCAAAACCTACTCCTATTATGGATCAAGGTGAAGAAAGCTTTTTGAAGGCTTTGATAAGTCTAAAGTCAACACCATATTTTAACCCTCCTGAGTATAGTGGAAAGCTGGATTCTGATGAATTGGTGGACTGGATCACTGAGATGGAAAAGTATTTTGAATATGAAAATATCCCTGAGGATAAGAAGGTGAAGATTGCAAGCACAAAGTTGAAAAGTCATGCATCCTTATGGTGGGAACATCTGCAAATGGACATAAAAAGGAAAGGCAAAGACAAAATCAAGGTATGGAGTAAAATGGTTAATAAATTGAAAGAAAAATTCTTACCCTGTGATTATCAGATTAACCTAGTTCAGTGAATGTAGAGTTTGAGATAGAAAGATAGCTCGATAAAAGAGTATACTAAGGAATTCTATAGATTAGATATCAGATCTGGACATGATGAAGATGATGTGGAAATAATCGGTAGATACCTGAATGGTTTGAGGGTTTCCATCCAAGAGGAGATTAGCATGGTCAAATTGGAGAACATTGAAGAGGCTTATCAATTTTCTTTAAAAGCTGAGGATAAATTGAACAAGAGACATGAGAAAAGATAGAGAGGTCAAGGTGGTAGATTCCCTAGATGAAGAGGTAGATCTAATGGTGAAAATGGTAGATCTAAACCAGAAAAGAAAAATTTGGACAAAGGCAAGACCAAGTGGAAAGGTGAAAGTTCTAGATGCAGAGGCAATAACTACCGAGTTGGTTATGGTAGAGGAAGTTTCTAAGGAACTTGTTATAACTATGGAGAGGAAGGACATAGATCCTTTGAATGTACACAAGCTAGTAAGAAGGCTGGTAGTAGTAGAAATGCTTTGGTGCAAGAAGAGTCACCGAATGAACCTGAGAAGGAAAGTAACTTGATGGTAAGGAGAGCACTATGGAATGAAAGCAAGAAGGAAGATCCGGTAAGGAAAAAAAATTTCAAGACCAGATGTAGATTTTCTAACAAAGTTTGGAAGGTAATCATTGACAGTGGTAGCTCAAAGAACTTGGCATCTAAAGAGAAGGTCACAAAATTGTAGTTCGAAAGGTTGGTATATCCGAAGCCCTATCAGATTTCATGGATCAAAGATGAGCATACACTCTTGGTAAGTGAACAATGTTATGTGAATTTGAAGATTGGAAAGTACTATGATAAGGTATTATGTGATATCATGCCTATGGATTGTTGTCATATTTTGTTAGGTAGACCTTGGCAATATGATAGACATGCTATATATGATGTGAGATTGCATAAGTATACTATTGTAGCTGATGGAAAGAAACAAATCTTGTTACCATTGATGGAAGAACCTATTAGTAATGTTTGCACATCTATGAAATTTTGTTTGATGAAAGGAAGGAAGTTTTTTAACTCTTTGAAGAGGACTGGTGTATGTTTTGTTGTGATTCCTAATAAGCCGAGTAAGAAAACAGAGGATAATGTCCCTGAGGAGATTGATAAGTTACTCACCGAGTATAGTGATATCATTTCTGATAATGTACCTGATAGTTTGCCATCAAAAAGAAGCATTGATCATTGTATGGATCTAATCCCTAGAGCGAGTTTACTGAATAAGGCACCTCATCGGTTGACACCTGCCGAGAATCAAGAATTGAGCTGACAAATTCAAGAGTTGCTGGAGAAAGGTTTGATTAGAAAAAGTTTGATTCCTTGTGTAGTACCTCTTGTATTGGCACTAAAGAAAAATGGAGAATGGAGAATTTGTACTTATTCTAGAGAAATCAATAAGATAACAGTGAAGTATAGGTTTCTTATACCAAGATTTGAAAACCTATACTTTCACCTATAAGTATAGAAGATAACAGTGAAGTATAGGTTTCTTATACCGAGAATGGAGAATAGAGAATTAGAGAAGATAACAGTGAAGTATAGGTATAAGAATTGGAGAATTATAGGAAACCTATACTTCACTGTACAAAGTATTTCACAAAGATTGATTTGAAAAGTGGGTATCATCATATAAGAATTAGAGAAGGTGATGAATGGAAGACTGCTTTCAAGACAAAAGAAGGTTTGTATGAGTGGTTGGTTATGCCTTTTGGTTTAACTAATGCACCAAGTACTTTTATGAGGTTGATGAATGAGGTTTTGAAGAAATTCTTGGGTAAATTGGTGATTATGTATCTTGATGATATTCTAATATTTAGTAAGACCAGAGAAGAACATTTGTTGCATGTTAGATAAGTTTTGTAAAGATTGAAAGAGGAAAAGTTGCTAATAAATCTGAAAAACTGTTCATTCATGAAGGAATAAATTGTGTATTTCGGATTTGTTATTTCAACTGATGGTTTGAAGATGGATCTTGAAAAGGTTGAAGCTATTTTGAATTGGCCTATACCTATGAATGCTAGTGAGGTAAGATCATTTCATGGTTTGGCAAGTTTTTACCAAAAATTCATAAGGAATTTCAGTTCAATTTGGAATGTTATGACTAAGACTATGAGAGGAGACAAAAGAGAATTCAAGTAGACACATGGAGTTGACAAAAGTTTTGAAGCCCTAAAATAGAAGGTTGTTGAATTACCTATTTTGGCATTACCTAATTTCAATAAAGTATTTCAAGTAGAATGTGATGCAAGTGGAAGTGCAATTGGAGCTGTGTTGAGTCAAGAAGGTAAACTTGTTGGTTTCTTTAGTGAAAAGTTAAATGATGCTAGAAGAAAATATTCTATGTATGATCAAGAATGCTATGCTATTGTTCAAGAACTAAAGAAATGGAGACATTATTTGATATAGAGTGAATTTGTGTTGTATACTGATCATAAGGCTTTACAATATTTGGGTAGTCAAAATAAGTTGAATTAGAGACATATGAAATGGGTTGAGTATTTGCAGAGTTATACATTTATGATAAATCATAAGAGTGGAGTCACTAACCGAGTTGCTAATGCATTGAGTAGAAGATCTTTGATGACCGAGATGAAAATTGAATTTCTTGGTTTTGATGAGATGAGAGGTTTGTATGAAAATGACCTTGATTTTTTTGAGCCATGGAGAAATTGAAAAGCACCTATTCAAGATCAACAAGATACTAAATGGGATGAATATTTCATTCAGGAAGGTATGTTTTTTAAAGGTATTCAGTTGTGTATAGTGAGAGGAGTAATGAGATCTAATTTGATAAAAGAGAAAAATAGTAGTAGTTTAGCTGGACATTTTGGCATTGATAAAACATGGAATTTGTTGAAGGAGAAGTACTATTGCCTGGAGTTGTATAAAGATGTTTAGAAATTTGTGAAAAGTTGTGGAATTTGTCAAGTTGCAAAAGAAGCAAGTCAGAATATTGGATTGTATACACTGATTGCTGTTCCTAAGAAACCTTGGATTGACATCAGTATGGATTTTGTTGTTGGCTTATCGAAGATAGTAAGAGGTAATGATTCTATATTTGTTGTTGTGGATAGATTTTCTAAGATGGCACATTTTATACTTTGTAGAAAGACATCAGATGTAGTACATGTAGCAAATTTTTTCTTTAAGTAAATTGTTAGATTGCATGGATTACCGAGGAGTATTATCTCTGACCGAGATAGTAAATTTGTTGGTTATTTTTGGAAAACACTTTCGAAGAAATTTGGCACTGAGTTGAAATATAGTTCTACATTTCACCCACTAACCGATGGATAGACTGAGGTTGTGAACAGAAGTTTGGGAAATCTTTTGAGATGTTTAGTTGGAGACACACTGAGTAATTGGAATTCTATTTTGGCACAAGTAGAGTTTGCATATAACAATTCAATGAATAGAAGTACTAGAAAGACACCATTTGAGATTGTGAATGGCATATAACCAAGAGGAATATATGATTTGAGAGACATTGTTGATGAGAAAAAGAGAAGTGTTGAATGAGTAAAGTTTGTTGAATACATGAAGACATTGCATGAAGATGTGAAGCTAAAGATGGAAGATAGTAATTAGAAATACAAAGACAAAGCTAATAGATTAAGAAGACATAAAACTTTTGATGTTGGTGATGAAGTGATGGTTCATTTGAAGAAAGAACAATTTCCTGTTGGAACTTACGGAAAGCTGAAGATGAAGAAGTTTGGACCTTGCAAGATTCTGAAGAAATTTGACAGTGGAAATGCATATGAAATTGAGTTACCTGATGACATGGACATATCACCGATTTTCAACATTGCTAATTTGTATGAGTATCATGAACCTGAGGAAGAAGTGACAATACCGATAGAATATCCTAAGAAGCAGAATGATGAAGTTGAACAAATTTTGAAGGAAAGAGTTGGCCAGAGCACAAGAGGAAAACAATACATGGAATATCTGGTTAAGTGGAAGAATAGACCGATGAAAGATAGTTCATGGATTTCATAGTCTAAGTTGGATGCAGCTCAGACTAGACCTACTAAATGATTTTGAGAAATCATTTCAAAATAACCCTAGGTGTTTGATGCAGGAGCATCTTGGGTCCTTGGCAATCCTATGTTGCCAAAAAGAATTTGGAGTTTTTGTTTGTGTTTCTAAGTTTCAACTTTGATTGAATTGGTCGGTAGTTGGTCATTTTCCTTTGGTTACCAAGTGTGGTTGGTTATCTCCTGGGTAGTTGGTTAATTCACTGGCGCTCAACGTTGTCTGTCTACTACTTGGTTATCTTGCTTACCGATAGGTCTAGTTTCATTTCTTGTTGTGGCCAACTTGTGCATTTATATTGGATCACAAAATTAATTTTTGTATCCATCATTGGGAAGCGTGTGGTCCTAGATTTGAATATTACTTCTATTAATTGTGGATATGAAGGCCGACTTGGCTCGGTAGCTTCTTGTATAAATGTAGATGTTTGGTGGTAGTTTAGGAGTTAGTTTAGATAGAAGATAGAAGGCATTAGATTAGAGTTTTGTAGTAGATCCTCGCATGTTGGAGGAATTCTGTAATTCATTGTAATATCAGGCCCTAACCGGGAAGGCCTTACAGCCCAGCATGTATGATTCAAATTGATGATAATAGATGATAGATCTGGCATTCTCTCTCTCACTCTTATTGTTTGTTGCTTCTGCATGTGTGTTACAGGCTTGGATCATTAGGGTGCGCCTTATTTGGCCCCTCGTGCTTCCCTACCTTGCATCATCAACTCATGGTCAAACCTAGTCAAACTTGGTCTCCATGACCTCTAAACGATGTAGAATGTGTTCTCAGATGTGTACAACCACTTCTCAAATCAATTAACATGCTTCTAAACTATTTAACACTGAGTTTTCTTTTCATATTTCAATTTTCATCCCGAAGGGGGCATGGTATTTCATATCAATCAAATCTATAATCAATCTTTCCCTCAGTGATCAAGACAACAACCACGTCTAATTAATTATTCATAAAAAGACCTTGTCACTTGGGGCACATCACTTGGGGCATATCAGATTCATCATGATCCATATCAATCTGGTATCCTAATCAAGCTTGTAAACTATATCATATTTTCGTAACCATCAGTTCATTAGTGTTATTTCCCTAGTTCTTTGTAATTGAAGGGTACAGATGTGATACCATTTTGATTCATTTGGACAATCAAGTCTAGAATTAGGTCACTCACTTCTTCGTAATCATAAAGTTTGGAATCAGGTATTTTGATACTTTTTCATAATTACCGGTTCATTGTTGATATAGTTGACATCATCACAATTCTTGGTCAACTAGAAACTGAATTTTTTTTTCCAATCTTTTAATCGATTTCTATCTCAGAATCGGTTCATCTTTCAAATCAGTTTCAACATAAAAAATAGACTAATCTTTGAACCACTACACTTCGCACAGTGATTCAAAGAGGGGCAAAATGTAATACCCAAAAAATGGGCTATAGGTTCATTAACCTCCTACATCGTCAAATCAAATGAAATCGACATTGAAGTCCTAACCTAAGGCACATATGCACATCAGTTCATCGAAACCCTAATTGATTATCTTAATTATGCATCAGGGAATATTCCTAATTTATCATAATTATCTTTAATTGAATATTATTTGGTGATAAATGTCATTATTTATCCTAAAGTTGATTAATTGAATATGATGAATATTTAATTAATTAATATAATTATGCCACTTAATTATTTAATTACATTTAATTGCATTTATTCCTAATTAATATTGTTTTTATTTTGACAATAAATCAAAATTCCTACAAACAATCATTTGAATATTTATTTAATTGATTTAAAATCAAAGTTGTCAAATTTAATGATTTAATTAGAATAAAGTTTGATTTAATAATTGATTAACCCATAAATTGATTGTTTTAATTCAAAACCAGTTAAGTGGAAAATAAATCACTTTATTTATTAAATTAATTCATATTAAATCATGCACAATCAGAAAAGTGGTTAACTTTAAATCAAATTTTAATTTCAATTTGTTAACTTTCTAAACTCAACTTCTGATGATGAGTTGAAAAAGAGAACTAAACTCTATTTTGAGATAAAAACTGCTTTTGATGATTTTATGAGTTTATTTATTCTTAATTTCTTGTTAACTCAAAAATCAACCTGAGTTTATCAAGAGTGATTTATGGCTTTTCTCAATGCATTGTCAAACCCTAAATTTCTATAAAAACAAGGATCACCTCTTCATTATAGATCTCTTAAATTTTCACTTACTCTGGCAAATTGACATCTGAAGAATCAAGCTCTTCCACACAAGGCGATTGTGAGATTTTTGTTATTATTTTTGAGGGTTCATAGCTTTCATTCATTCATAGCATATCATTGATAGAGTAATTTTCATATCATTCCAATTCATTCTAGATTAGTTTCATATCAAGTTTTTCATCTTATTGCATTCAAAAATAAAAATAAAAAGATTAATTTGCATTCATATTTCATTGCTTTCATCATTTTAAATCCTTCATTCAGTTGTTGCATTGTCACTAATCTTGGTCTAATATGAGAATACCATACTCACACGTACTAGAAGGTAGTAAATCATCTGGTTAGCTTAGTTTCATTTATTTACAGATTTCTTTGATTTGCTAACCTCTAATGTTTTAGTGAAGTGTTGTGTCCACAGCTCGGTACAATTCTCACACACACAGTTACTAGTTTATTCAGTGAAGTGTTTGGATCGGTTTGGCTACTATATTTAGGATCAGATGTTACACAATTGCAGATATGTTGAGGAATGTATGTACTTAATATTATTCAAGTTTCACAGGTTTGCATTGTCTTTGAGTGAGTTTCATGTTATTTATCAAAGAGTAATTTTTTAGTTGTCCACGAAATGACAATGTTGCAGTTTTTGGATCGGTGAGGATCATCTATGTAATATTTTTATTTTCTAATCTGGTGGTGAGTTTAGGATGTATGGATGTGTGTCCTTAGCTTGAGTGGTTCATGATTTTGATGTTGGAAAACTACTTTTCTTTAATAATAGAGGATGATGTTTGGTGTTCTTGTTGAGAAGTACAAAGACAATTATGAATTCTGAGACAGACTTGCTTATCTGTTGATGTGACATTTCATGTTTCTTGATGATGTTTCTAGATCATTTCCTATTCATGTTTCTAGATCGCATTGGGTTATATGATCAAATTTAGCTAATTTTTGTGATGTGTTAATGTTCTATTGTTCTTGGCTGACTTGGTAAGAGAAGATGTTGCGAAGGATTATGGCATGATTCATATGTATCATCTTAAAATGGAAGCACTTTCATGTTAAGAGCATTTATCCCTCCAAGTAAGTGGTTTGGGGTCATGTCAAGCACCTTGATTGGTTGTTTGCATGGATCTGGTAGTTTCCTCCCTATTTTTCTTCTCTCCCTGTTTCTAGCCTCTTTCTGATAGACTTTCTCTAAGAAATTGGAGACTTTGACTTTTTGGGTCAAGGACAACCTGAAGGGTCAAGGATAGACCCTAACCTAGGTCAAGGTCAACCTTGGCTCTGACCTATGGTAGATTCAACCTTGTCCCTGACCCCAGATCTAAATTTTAGTTTCCAGAAGTTTCATGATGTCGGGTTTCGAAAAGTTTTATTTTCCCACTGCTGGGTCCGTTGTTTCAGATTTCAGAATGGTAAACCCTTAAATTGCATTTAATCTAGGTCTATTTCTAGGGGTTAAGATTAATTGGGATTTAATTCTCCAATGTCATCCTTCTCTATAAGTTTGTGCCCTAGATCACTATAAAAGGAAGCCTTCCTCTCTCATTTTCTTCATCTCATAATCTCTCAAGTTTTGCAATCCCATCTCAAGCAATATCAAGCAAGCATTTCATCAAGCATTTTCAAGGAAGCATTCAAGTCCTCTTCTCCATTCAAGTTCTCCATTGAAGATCAAGGATTCAAGCATTCAATCCTTTGAAGAGATTTGGTTCAAGCATTCAAGATTCATCATTCAAAACCCTAGATCTAGACATCCTGGTGGTGTGATCTTCCATCAAGATCCTTTGTTCATCTTGAAGATCTATTCATACTTCCCTCAAGGTGGATTCTAAGCATGAAATCATGAAGGTTTTGATTTACATTTTTTAATGTTATGTTCAAGCTTTCATATCAATATACCTGTTTACATTTGAGATACAATTGCATATCTATTGAATATCATAGCTTCGTTGTTAGATCTACTTCTACTACTTTCTAGCATTCTGTATTTCAATTCCATTATTAAGGTTGATTCCAAACTAGGGTTTGACCAAGGCAAACCCCTCATCCAAACAACAAAATCATTTTTCTTGCAGGTATATGTATAGGATAGCAAATTGAATTGCAGATCTAGATACCCTTTTCGGAAAACTTTTAGGATCCACAAACAAAATTTCTATCAGAGCTATTTCAATTCAGAGATGACCTTTGGTGGGGGGTAAGACTGTGCCCTAAAGTAAGATTGTTCCCCGCTATTTGGGTCAAAGTTGACATGACCTCAAAAGGATAAAATTTTTCTGGGTTTTCTCAGTCTCGACATTTCCAGTCAGGAGCAGATTACAAAATTTCCTAAAATTGTGCACAGACATTAGAAAATATTGATTTATTCATCAGCCTTCTTTCGAGGTAAGTATTTATGTTTTATATGTCCATAGCATTTTCCATCTACATTTTAACCTATCATATCCTCATATCCATATTCAATCTCAATTCATAGAGGTGAATCATATTTACCTCTATTCATCATGGATCTGAAGTATGTAAGGGGATGATGATTTTATTCCTATCTATGCCTTTTCCAACATGTCTTGGATTGCATTGATGTTGCATTATATTAAATGTAAGATCTTGTAAATAGGTCCCTACTCGAGCTTTTGTGAATAAGTTGATGTAATGTATTTAAAGATGTAATCAATTATATGTGCAAAAGGAGAGATATATATGAAAGTAGATGTCAAAAGATGTATGAGTAGAATCTGTAATTGAGACAGAGATTTGGTGCACTTCATCAAATTCATATTGGAATATCATAGATGCTACCGGTCAATTCATAAATAAGTGAAGTGTTGTCCACAATGGATTATAATCCATTTTTGGTTTGTAGCCATTGTTATAATCTCAAGGTTTTTACCCTCTATTATATTGACTAGTGAGCCCAAATGCATGTTCATTCTCCTTTGTACCATTAATAGTGTTATTATGCTACTACATCATCTTGTGGGTTTGATCCCCATCATAATTTTTTTCTTAACCGAGTTTCCACATAAATAATTTGGGTATTTTGTGTTCTTATGCTTTATGGTTCAACTCCTTAATGTGTATCTTGGTGATCTAAGTTTTACAGTTGATTGTTGGGTGAAAATTTGAAATTAATTAACTCAACCAATTCACACCCCTTCCTCTCAGTTGTGTATGATGCATTTTTATAACAATTAGTATTAGAGTTAAGTCATCTTTTTGAAGCTTGACCACCTGACGTGATCTGGGATGGAAGCCTTTAAAAAAGTGAGTCTGAGATTTGAAGGAAAAAAATATTCTCTATTGAAGGGTCACACATTCGAGATGCATTAGATATTATTATTGGACAGTCACAAAGAAAAAATATGCATCTCCTACAGATCTATCTATGGCTACTGCAAATGAGAAGAATAAATTTCAATATAACATGAGAGAAAAATAAGTGTAAGAATTTGCAAATAGCAAATATTGAACCAAGATCAAGAGGTTGAAGAAAAGCACAAGAGAGAGAAAATATGAATGCAAGGATGGATTGAATAGATCCAATGAATTAATGATCGTCAATATGATGATTGAATGTGAAATGTGTTGGAAACAATTGTCTGAAGGAAATTGCTACTCAATTATGTATTGTCTTTGATGTCACACTATGTCATAGTCCGCAGCAATCTGCTTCTACCGAGCTCAGTCGGTCTGCCAGACAGGGATATTAGTGCTTACCGAGTCCACTCGGTCATCAAAGAAAACTTAGTGTTCACCGAGTTCACTTGGTTGCTGAAGGAAAGTTTAGTGTTTACCGAGTTCACTCGGTTGCCGAAGAAAGTTTAGTATTTACCGAGTTCAGTCGGTCATCGAGGAAAGTTAATATTTACCGAGTTCAGTCGGTTATCAAAGGTAAGGGATTGTTGGTGTTTACCGAGTTCCCTCGGTCTCCGTAAAATTATAAAAGGATATGGTCGCCGAGCACTGTCGGCCCTTGAAGGACTTTTGCAAATAGAGTTTACTTAATTCAGCCGACTGTTATACTAAATAATGACGATTTGACTAATCCAAAATCATATAAATAAAAGGTCAAATGTGAAAAGTAAAAATAACACAGCAGAAGATTTACAGAAGAAAAGAAGGAAAGATATATGCGAATTTGTGAAGGATGTTTAGATATCCTTGAGGAGTAGCAGAGATTTATTCGATCAGAGAGGATCAGACTTATGCAGAACAGAGATCTGTAATCAGAAAGACAGTTGTATTATTATACAGGTCACTTTTTCATTGTTACCTTCTTATCATTGTAACAGTGAATTCTAAATCTCTTAACCGAGTTGGTTTAACAGCCATAATATAAATCCTCTAACAAGGTGACAATTCCATTGAATTGTTTTCAAGACCTCTTACCAGGCCACTCCTAGCAGGGTGTTTTAAATCCTCTAACAAGGTCACACCTAACAGTGTGTTTTGTAACCTTTTACCGGGTTGGCTTCTAACCGGGCATCACTTCAGAAAAGTGAAAATTAGTATCTAGATACATTGGTGGTTTTTCCCATATTGGGTTTCCACGTTAAATCTTGTGTCTCTTGTGTTCTTAATTGCCTTCTTAATCATTTACACGCACTGATGAATATCTAACGATAATATTGCTAATGCTTTCTACATCTTCAAAGTTACTGCAATCTATTTACCGAGTGCTAAAACAGACAACATTGTTAAGATATCTTAAAGGATCTGCAAAGAATTAATTAGGAAGTGTTTTTATGGTTGACTGATTCACGGCCCCCCCTCTCAGTCACTTCATCCATATTCCATCAATTGGTATCAGAGCATTTGGTGCTTGCAGGAAGGGTTTCAAAGACCTAAGCTAAAGATCAGGATGTCTTACAAGAGGGAAATTCCAAAGCTTAATAGAGATAACTTTTCAGCATGGCAAGGTCTCATGCGACTTCATCTGGCTTCCATTGGTGATTCAGGATGCAAATACATTGATGAAGAGTATACAATTCCTAATGGCGCATTAACTGTTGAAGACATTGCAGATAAAAAGACTCACAACACCATGATGATAGACATTGCATCTGCTCTCAGCTATGAAGAATTTGATGATATTAAAGACTGCACTACTGCATATGAAACGTGGGTGGCACTGAAGAAAATATATGGTGGTGATGCAAATGTGAAGAGAGCCAAAGCAGAAAGCCTAAGAGGACAGTTTGACAAGATGAATATGAAGGAAGATGAAAACATTGCAAAATATGTTGAAAGAATCAAAGCAAGTGTAAGTGCAATCAGAGCTTCTGGAGGAACAATCTCAGATGAGACTATTATAAGTAAGGTACTCAGAACACTACTCCCTATCTATGCAATAAGAGTATTAGCTATTCAAGAAAGAAGATGTGAAGCAAACCACAGTATAACCTTGGATGCTCTAGTTGGAAGATTGACAGCTTTTGAATTAGACAACTATGACAACTATGTTCCTAGTTCCAAAAATATTGAATCAGCATTTGAGGCCAAGGTCTCACTAAAGAAGAACAAGAAAATTAAATAAGTTCAGACAGATAGTGAAGAAGAATCAGAAGAAAGTTCTGATAGTGATCTTGAAATTGTAGAAGCATTACTTGCAAAGAAGTACTCTAGAGGGAAAGGTAAGTATAAAGGTAAAACTCCTTTAATCTGTTTTTCATGTGAAGAAATTGGACATATTGCAGCTAGGTGCCCAAACAAGCAAGTCAAAGAAGAAAAGAGAAGTCACAAGTACTATGGCAAAAAGAATTTCAAATCATACAAGGATAAAGGTAAGAAATCATGTTTTATGGCTAAAGATTCTGATGATAGTGAAGAAGAAATTGTCTTTATTGCTATAAAAGATGAATTTAATGATGATGAAGACAAGATAGCACTTATTTCTCATATAAGCAAAGATGATATATGGATAATAGACAGCGGATGTTCACACCACATGACTGGTGACAAGACAAAATTTGAATATCTAGAAGACTGTGACAATGGTAATGTAAGATTTGGAAACAATGAACCTTTTTGTATAAAAGGAAAAGGAAGAATCTCATTAACCAAAGAACTCATATGTGATAATGCTTACTGGGTTGAAGGACTAAAACATAATCTTCTAAGTGTAGCACAGCTAATCAACACTGGTTTCAAGGTTGAATTCATGAATGGTCAAGCAAGACTGCTGGATGGAAAAGGAAAACTCATTGGATTAGGCAAACAAACAAAAGGTAACTTATTTTATCTTGATCTCAATGAATATTCATGCTTTATTGCTCAAATAGAAGAAAGTTGGCTATGGCACAAAAGGTTATGTCATGTGAATTCTGATAACATGATAAAAATAAGCAAATTCAAGAAGGTTAGAGGCATTCCTACTTTGAAGAAACCTGACACTGGTCTATGTAAGAATTGTCAGATTGGCAAAATGAGTAAAACTAGTTTCAAGAGTAAGAACTATCAGTCTAAAGAAATTTTGGAAATTGTGCATACTGATTTATGTGGACCTATTGGAATACAAAGCTATACTAGAGATAAATTCTTTATTCTTTTCGTTGATGATTATTCTAGAATGATGACTGTTATGTATTTAAGAGAAAAATCAGAGGCATTTGAAAAGTTCAAATGGTACTTAGCAAGAGTAGAAAAAGAAACAGGGAAAAGATTGAAATGCTTAAGATCAGACAGAGGTGGTGAATTCATCTCCCATGATTTTAACAACTTCTGCATAGAAAGAGGTATCAAAAGATAGGTATTAGCTCCTAGAACTCCTGAGCAGAATGGAATAGCAGAAAGAAGAAACAGATCTATTATGGATTGTGCAAGGACTCTAATGATAGAAAAGAACATCGCTATAAAGTACTGGAAGGAAGCTATCAGCACTGCAGTTCATACCTTAAACCGAGTACAACTAAAGAAAGACACATTCAAAACTCCTTATGAATTATGGTATGGCTATAAACCTAATGTAAGTTACATGAAAATATTTGGCAGCAAGTGTTATATCTTAAAAGAATATTCCTAGGATATTCTAGCAAAAGCAAGGCATACAAATGTCTGAACTTATCTACTCACAAAGTCATAGAAAGTATACATGTGAAATTTGATGAGTTTGCAGAAAAGACTGAGGAAGAAAGCAAAAGGGAACCTGAAAACTACAAAAGATTCATTTACATTGAACCTGAAACATTGACAGACACAACTATCAATAAGGAAGCTATATCTACCAAGCCGAGCACAGTTACCGAGTCACAGGAAGAAATTCAGACCGAGTCTCAGCCTGAAGTTACCGAGCAAATATCTACCGAGCCCGAGCAACCTGAAGAAGAGATCCTAGAAGACAACAGCATGAATCATTCAAAAGGCAAGGAACCTATACTAGCCAAATATGTCAGAAGACATCATACACCAGATCAAATCATTGGAAACAAATCAGATGGTACTATGACAAGAAGCAAGCTAAAAGGTACATGTCTACTTACTGATTTTGAACCTAGAAATATCAAAGATGCATTAGAGAATGAAAGTTGGATTGAAGCAATGAATGAAGAATTAGAACAAATACAAAAGAACAAAACTTGGACTCTTGTACCTAGACCTAAAGATAAGAATGTAATTGGAACAAAATGGGTATTCAGAAACAAACTGAATGAAGATGGTCAAGTATCTAGAAACAAAGCTAGACTGGTATGTAAAGGTTATTCTCAAGAAGAAGGTATAGATTATGGAGAAACTTTTGCTCCTGTTGCAAGATTAGAAGGTGTAAGAACTCTACTTGCTTATGCAGCACACAAAGGATTTAAGGTATATCAGATGGATATAAAATCTGCATTTCTCAATGGAATTCTTGATGAAGAAGTCTACATTGAACAACCTAAAGGTTTTGTTGATCCAGACAAAAGGGACATGGTCTGCAAGTTAAACAAAGCATTGTATGGTTTAAAACAAGCTCCTAGAGCATGGTATGAAAGACTCCATAACTATTTGATCTAGATTAATTTCAAAAGAGCTAATGATAACAGTAATCTGTATATCAAAGAAGGACCGGATGACAAAATTGTATTGGCAGAAATATTTGTGGATGATACCATATTTACAGGGAATGAGGATCAGTGCAAAGAATTTTCAGAGCAAATGAACAGAGAATTTGAAATGTCTATGTTTGGTTTAATAAAATTCTTTGTTGGTCTTCAAATTCAGCAAAGCAAGAATGGTATATACATTACTCAATCCAAATATATTAAGGAGATACTTAAGAAGTTTGGAATGGAAGATTCAAAACTAGTTGGTACACCCATGTGTACTGGACTGAAACTTACCAAAAATGATGATTCAAAAGAAGTTGATCAGACCCTATACCGATCTATGATTGGAAAATTGCAGTATGTGGTACATACAAGACCTGATATTGCCTTAGCAGTCGGTATAGTAGCTAGATTCTCAGCAAAACCTAAGGAAAATCACATGATGGCAATCAAAAGAATCTTAAGATACTTAAGAGGAACTGAAGAGTATGGTTTGTGGTATAAATTTGGAGGCAATCTAGACTTGAAAGTGTTTACTGATGCTGATTGGGCAGGAAACATTGATGACAGAAAAAGCACAAGTGGTGGAGCATTTTTTCTTGGAAAAAGACTGGTATCCTGGACTAGTAAAAAGCAGAATTGTACATCTCAATCCACAGCCGAAGCAGAATATGTTGCTGCTGTAGTAAACTGTTCAAATATTGTTTGGTTTAAACAGCTATTAGAAGGTATGAAGGTTGAAATCAAAGAACCAGTTGTTATATTTTGTGACAATACCAGTGCAATAAACATTTCTAAAAATCCAGTGATGCATTCCAAAACCAAGCACATTGCTATTAAATATCACTTTGTCAGAGAATTGGTGTAGGACAAGGAAATCAGATTAGAATATATTCATAAAAAAGAACAGATTGCAGACATTTTTACCAAACCATTACCTAAGGATGCATTTGTATATCTAAGAGGTAAGTTAGGGGTCATTCCCCTATCCGAGGCTCACTAAATACAGTTTTAGTGATGCATCAACCAGAACATGATTGAAAATCAACCTGTTGATGCAGCATATTAAAGGACTCATTGCATATGAATCAGTACTTGAGGTACATTAATTTTCACCGGTAATATGTGAATTGTCTTTGGCATGTGTTGTCAAAGAGGGAGTGTTTGCTATGTCTTTGCTATTTCTTCAAGAAATTTTTAAAATAGTCAGAAGGAAGAATTTTCAGGATACAGGAAGTTTGCTGACAGAGGGAGATTTGAATCCAAACCGAGCTAACTCTTTCAAATTTCTTATGCTATGACATATTGTGTTGCCATCAATGCCAAAGAGGGAGATTGTTGGAAACAATTGTCTGAAGGAAATTGCTACTCAATTATGTATTGTCTTTGATGTCACACTATGTCATAGTCCGCAGCAATCTGCTTCTACCGAGATCAGTCAATCTGCCAGACAGGGATATTAGTGCTTACCGAGTCCACTCGATCATCGAAGAAAACTTAGTGTTCACCGAGTTCACTCGGTTGCTGAAGGAAAGTTTAGTGTTTACCGAGTTCACTCGGTTGCCGAAGAAAATTTAGTGTTTACCGAGTTCACTCGGTTGCCGAAGAAAGTTTAGTATTTACCGAGTTCAGTCGGTCATCGAGGAAAGTTAGTATTTACCGAGTTCAGTCGGTTATCAAAGGTAAGGGATTGTTGGTGTTTACCGAGTTCCCTCGGTCTCCGTAAAATTATAAAAGGATATGGTCACCGAGCACTATCGGCCCTTGAAGGACTTTTGCAAATAGAGTTTACTTAATTTAGCCGACTGTTATACTAAATAATGACGATTTGACTAATCCAAAATCATATAAATAAAAGGTCAAATGTGAAAAGTAAAAATAACACAGCAGAAGATTTACAGAAGAAAAGAAGGAAAGATATATGCGAATTTGTGAAGGATGTTCAGATATCCTTGAGGAGCAGCAGAGATTTATTCTATCAGAGAGGATCAGACTTATGCAGAACATAGATCTGTAATCAGCAAGACAGTTGCATTATTATACAGGTCACTTTTTCATTGTTACCTTCTTATCATTGTAACAGTGAATTCTAAATCTCTTAACCGAGTTGGTTTAACAGCCATAATATAAATCCTCTAACAAGGTGACAATTCCATTGAATTGTTTTCAAGACCTCTTACCAGGCCACTCCTAGCAGGGTGTTTTAAATCCTCTAACAAGGTCACACCTAACAGTGTGTTTTGTAACCTTTTACCGGGTTGGCTTCTAACCGGGCATCACTTCAGAAAAGTGAAAATCAGTATCTAGATACATTGGTGGTTTTTCCCATATTGGGTTTCCACGTTAAATCTTGTGTCTCTTATGTTCTTAATTGCCTTCTTAATCATTTACACGCACTGATGAATATCTAACGATAATATTGCTAATGCTTTCTGCATCTTCAAAGTTACTGCAATCTATTTACCGAGTGCTAAAATAGACAACATTGTTAAGATATCTTAAAGGATCTGCAAAGAATTAATTAGGAAGTGTTTTTATGGTTGACTGATTCACCCCCCCCCCCCTCTCAGTCACTTCATCCATATTCCATCAATATTACATAATAGGCCTCCTTATATAGGAAAGGCAATATGAGAGAAAGATAAGGAGCTGATAAGATATCACCTATGCTAGGTGTAATCACATATCCACCAAATGTGGATCATCCTCCAATATGCAATAAAGTATGTGCATTGGATTAGGATGATAATGTGATAAGAGCACAAAAGGTGGATCTCACACACAACGAGGTATGTGAAGACAACTATCACACCAAAAGTGGAATTTCTCCTACACCATGTGCCTAATAGATGTGCACACTCCTAGGTGTCTCAATCACAACTTACTATGCAATGTATTAACCTAAGTAAGATTAAGTAAAGTGTAATTAGGAATAATTAATTACACCAACACCCCCCCTTAAGTGCAACTTAGGGGAATGCACTTAAACTCACAATGCAAGATGGGTCCCAGCTACTAGGCCATGTTAGGTACCCATGTACAAAATGCAAGAACAATGCAATCTCTCCTAAAGTGGAGAAAGAGGGAAAACCTCACGGGAAAAATGCTCCCCCAAAAAGAGAGAAGAAAACAAGATGCATGGATGGATGGAGTGCTCAAGACCCCCCAAGAACTACATACATCATGTATATACAAATAATTATCCCCCCATAAGAAGGATAGTTGGAGACATGATATCCCCCCCATAATGAAGAATCTCCTACAAAAATGGTGAGTGCTTGAAGACAAAGTATATTCCAATGACTACAAACAACATTTCTCCCCTTGGGAAGAAGATATACCAAGTACAAATGTAGTGTGGTTCCCATTCTGGATAGGAACTAGGAAGTGGAATCCAAATGAAGTATGATGATGATGCCATGAACCAATCCATATCCAAATGAAAGAAGGAAGAAGGTCTCCAAATATGCATCTTTGAAGACTAAATAGGCCTCTCCAATCTCAAAGAATCTATCACATCATGTGACAAACCAAGTGAAGAAGAAGAATCAAGAATGTCAATCTCCAAAGAATGTGAAGTATCTCCAACTGTGATGAAACTGTCATCAAAGAGAAGAGAAACACCCTCAAGTATGTCTCCCAAATCTGAAATATGAGACTCCATAAATAATGAACCAATATTTGGCAAGTAAGAATCCAAATCAAGAAGACAAATAGATATCTCTTGTAATGAATTACTGGAATCACCAACAAGAGATGATTGTGTGATCTCAACTAGAGAAGTAGGAGCTATAAGAGGAGCCACTGGATCATCCTCGCTCTCAATTGCTGCAAATTCTTCAATCGAATCTAAAGTATAATCATCATAGGGAATATTATCTGCATCATCAAGAGGAATGAGGAAATCTAAAGCAAGATCATCTGGGAATGGAGGAACATGTGGATCACCAAAAATCTCCCAAATGATTGTCCAAATTATGTGTGGACATTGAACACCTCTAAATTTGGAGTAGATTTCATAGAAGAGACACAAACTGATGCTACTAATAATCAAATTTATAATATGAGCATTCTTTTCTCCCCAAACATATTGCTGTTGGCATTAAGCAGAATTGCCACTAGTGACAACACTTATTTCCATTCTGAGTGCAAACCGAGCAGAATAGTGCAAATTGAGTAGAACAGTACAAACCGAGCAGAACAGTGCAAACTGAGTAGAACAGTGCAAACCGAGCAGAACAGTGCAAACCGAGCAGGACAGTGCAAACCGAGCAAGATAGTGCAAACCGATCAAGATAATGCAAACCGAGCAGGACAGTGTAAACCGAGTAACATTATGTCTCCTGAGTCACTAGTATTTATCGAGTTCAAAACCTACCAAGTGGTTAGTATGAACCGTGCCTTCACTTCTACCGAGTGCATGATGATGCCGAGTAATGCAGTGAACGCCGAGTATTAGAAAGTCACCGAGTTAGTTTGCAGGAACCGTGTAACCATACTTGGGCCGACTTAGTGGCACTTATGTTTATTTGTCAAGCTGACTTTGTAATTGTAATTAATTGTTTAGACTTGTATATAAACAATGTTGTAAAAATGTCAAGATAAAAAATATGAGTATATATAAAAAAAAAGGAAAGGCAGAGATAAGCGAATTACAAAGGGCTACAGCAGTATAGGGAACAGCAAAGACAAATTCATCACAGAAGGTGATCAGTACATTCAGTGAATCTCAATCAGCAATCCAGTTGCAAAGCAAGAGATCTACTGTTTCATCCTAACAGGTGAATCAGTACTAAAATCCTTTAACCAGGTAGACTTAACAGTCTTTTGTAAAATCTCTTTACCGAGTGCATACTTCATTGTATGTTTGTAAATCCTTTAACAAGGTGGATTTAGTAATCCTTATTGCTCCTAACAGGGCAGATCATCAGAAGTGATCAAATTGTAAGCCTTAACCGGCCAACTTTATTCTGTAGTACTAAAGCTTTGTGGGTTTCATCCCCACCCCAATTTTACTTTCTTTTTGGAAGGTTTCTAGGTAACCAAATCTATGTGTCATTGTTGTGAATGCTTTTAAGTTTCATGCTTTCTATATGCATAAAGAAAAAGTGAACTATATGTTAATACATCTGTAATTGTAAGAGAATTTGAAGTTACTGATTCACCCCTCCCCGCTCAGTAACTCGGTTAATCCCTGAATATTTCCAACAATTGGTATCAGAGCTTTGTTGGTTCTCAAGATAAAGCTTAACTAGCTTGAGCAAAGATCCAGGACAATGGAGGTATTCAAACTAAACAAGGTGATTGAAAATGAAAAGCTAGATCTGGAAATGGCCATAGCTAAACTTAAGGAAGCAAAAGAACATCTTTCCCAATCCCTAAGAAGAAGGAAGGAACTTGCAAATCAAATGAATGATCAGAATTACCTTGAAGAAAAGATTGAAGATCTTTTTCCCTCAAATAGCTCAGATGAAGCAAACAATGTTGTCAAAGAACTCCTAGAAAAGAATGGGTCTCTGCAGGAAGAAGTGAGAAAATTAAAAAGAGAACAAGAGCTACACTCAACAAGATTTTGTGAGATCTTAGAACAAAGAAACAAGTTGAAAGATGAATTAGATGGAAGGAACAATGAAGTCCAAAATAAAACCCTTCAGCTAGAAAACCTAATTGATCAGATCTCCCATACAAATGAGGAAATTCTAAATCTAAGATCAGAAATAGAAAACACAAGAGAAGAACTAAGATCTGAAAAGGAAATCAATCTAAGATTGGTGGATGACCTAAACGCCGAAAAACAAATCAATGAAGGAATGCTGAAAAGCCAAGAAGACTTGAATCAGATGTATGAGCGAAATCTGCATAAGAAGAAAGGAAAAGCAGGACTTGGATACAAAGGAGAAGGTGAATCTTCTAAGCAAGGTACTCAAAGAAATCAGAAACCTACTTGTAATCATTGTGGTAAAATAGGACATACTTCAAATAAATGTTAGAACAATGAAAAAGTAGAATTCAATGGAAAATGCTACAACTGTAATCAACATGGTCACAAAGCAAATGAATGCAGGGAAAAACCAAGATTCAGAGGTAATTGTCACAAATGCAACAAACAAGGTCACAAAGCATCCGAGTGCAGATCCAAGACATTCAATCCAGCAGAACAAATTATGAAAGCAATGTTTGGATGGGACTACAACACCTGGTGTAGATGTCATTACTGTGGAGAATATAGACACATTGGCATGAACTGCATAAAACATCATCTAAGAAAAAGAGATACTACCGTAAGATGCTTCAAATGCACTAAACTCGGTCACATAGCCAGAAACTACATGAATGCTAGTGAAGTTGAAGATGGAAAGAAGAATGAAGAAACTAAGGTCAGGAAATAGGTGAGACAAAAGTGGATTCCTAAATCTACCAAGCAAACCAGTCCAAGTAATGGAATGGGTGGCTCTACCGACTCAAACTAAATTTCCAAGAAAGCACTGGAACTGTATTCTCATAGATGAACTTCAAGCAATTCCAGAACCGAATTAAAAGAAAGATCTAAATCAGCATACAAGATGCAGTAAGATCACAGGAAGGTTGGTATTAGTCTTTACCGAACAAGGTCGGTATTAGTCTTTACCGAGCGAGGTCGGAGCAATATGAATTCTCGAGTTCACCGAGTTGCGAAGTCTTCACCGAGCAATTAATTCTTAGTGGGTGACAGTCTGTCGGAATTCATACCCTAATTTGTACTGAGCATTAATGACAGAGTTGTAAACAAAAGGCAAGAAATCAAACTCATTCCTCACCACGAATTTTAGCACTTTGAGAGCAGAAAACTTCAAGAGCAATCCAGCGACTCAAATACCTTTTGCGAAAAGAATTTTCTGTGAGCTACCATGGCATCATCCAGCACTTCAGCGAAGAAAGGATCTGAAATGTTAGTCCACGGGGAATGGAGAGCACCAGATTTCAAGATCGTGCCCGCAATTGCAGCAGCCCTAGACCCGAATGGAGCTCAATCTCAGATTCCTCCTAAGGTACTACTTATTAATGATATTCACAATCATTTCAACTGTGCAATTCATGAAATGGGAAACCTAGAACTAGATATTGTGCGTGAAGAACTGTGTGTGGATGGTATTCTAAAACCCAAGCACAAACATCTGGAAGATAAGGGATTAGTTCACATTGCACATTTACCTCGAAAATTTCAGGAGAAATGGGTTAGATACATTCTCAGCTGTATACATGATGGCAAGATTTGGCTTGAGCAACCCATAGAGATCACCAAGAAGATGATTCATCAAATCACTGGTCTTCCCATGTTGAACAAAGCAAAAACTACCAAAACCCTAGGTCGGTCGGAACTGGAAAAGAAAACCCTAGCCGAGTGGGACGGTAGAGGCATGAAAGTTAGCAGCATTACCGATGCTGAACTAAAGTTTGGTACACACATAATTGCCCATAAAATATACAGTTCAAGTTGACAGAATAGTGTCTCCTATGAAGCTATTGACCTAGCATACAAAGTGGTCAAGAACAACTTATCATTTGACGTTGCAGATTTATTGTTAAAATAGTTTAACAAGAACATGGAAAGCATTCAAACTTCCAAAAACAATCCATGTAAGTTTGGATCCCTACTAGTCTGTTTATTCTTCTATGTTCAAAAATTCTTCCCTTCCAAAGGAAAATTTGTATGGAGAAAAGATGTGCCAGTCCTTTATGAGATAAATGAATACATCTCAGAAATGGGTGAAAATTTTGAAAGCATCATGGATAGTTATTTTGAGTCTTTCAAAGAGAAAATGAATGACAGATTCTAGATTCCACAAAAGTTGGTGGAGGATTACAAGGATGACATTTTTTTCATGGTAGACTATGACAATGTATATATTCAAGCAGCTAAACCGAGGATTGTATATGTAAAACCTCTTCCTTATGAGGTAAATATTGATGAAACCAAGAATATCATTGAAGCCCTTCTTAATCAGCATGTTAATCCCAAAGCTCCATATTTTGGAACATATGATGAAGCAAAGGTGAGAATTGAATTAAGCATAAAACTTCCACAAGCGGTAAACAAAGGAAAGAAGAGGATAGCCAAAATGCAAATGCTAACCGAGGACAAAGGAGATAACGATGAAGAAGAAGAGGAAAAGGATGAGAAAACAGAGGAACCAGAACCTGCAAAGAAGAAAGGAAAGGTTTTCATCACTAAGGCACCTAAGCCTCCCACTGCTGTATTTACAAGGAGAAGTGCAAGAGGTAAGGCAGATAAGGCAGACAAGGCAGACAAAGATATAGTATTCAAAAGGCCTCCTCTAAACTTTCAAGAGAGGATCAAACTTTTTAGAGACGGATCAGGATCTGGAGTAAGTAACATAAAATATTTTAAATATGAAACCAGATCGGAAATAGAACAGAAGGAAATAGAAGATGATGTTATTGAAAAGATGGGACAGTGGAAATACTCTCCTGATGAATTAGCCCCACAGGTTCCAGCAGTCTTATTAAATCCAATAAAAATGAGATGGAGCAATGCAAAGCAAATTGTAATAGACATATTTGATCAAACCCTGAGACAATTAATGCCGAGCTTGAAAAATGATGAAGTAAAGAAGGCATTAAAGGAAAATGAAAGTAAGATGACACTAAAGTTCAATACTTGTTTGATTCTGATCAACAATATTGAATCGGTTGTGAAGGCTGCAAATGCCACATGGAAGAACATATACCATCTTCACCAACCGAGTATTGAAACAGTAATAATAAAAGATATTGAAGATGACAGTGATGAACAAGAAGAAGCCACTGAGGTAGATGATACTATGAGGATAGTAGTAGAAGTCATTGCATCACTTCCTACCTCTCCAGTAAAAGTTTCTACATCTAGCCCGAAGACACCTTCAAGCATGGTTGTGACAACTTCAACTTTTGTCCAATCACCTATAGCAACAATAGAAGCAACCACCATTTCTTCTACCGAGTTGCAGTCTCCCACTTCATCAAGTTTTCCAGCAGTAAGTATTCCAGTTTTTGATTCTACAAGTGTAAATATTTTAAGTTCTCCAGTAGACAGTGTGCCAGTCTCTATAGCCAGTCCTACTATGTCTATTGTCACTACTACTAAGGCATTAAGTACAGATAAGCCTAAGACTCTACCAAGTATAAAATTTTTGGGTAAGAATATAGTAGAGGATATAGACCTAGATGAAGAAATAGAGATTCCAACATTAGATTTTGCAAATCTATCAGCGGACCAAATGCAAAATATAGGTGAAATCCTCCAAAGGAAAGCAAAGCAAAAGAAGCTTAAAGAGGAGAGAGACAAGGAATATCAAATCATTAAGGATGTTAAAGACATTTTGTCTGATGCATTAGGTATTAAAGTAGACTCCTCTCAACATGTTTTGCTACAATTAGCTGAAGCAGTAAATAAATACAATGAGGATTCATCTGGGACAGAAAAGTTAGTTGAAAGAGCCGAGAAGAGTTTCAACAATAAAGTGCTTGAGCACATTGCTCAGCACATAGCTATTAATCAAGTGGAATTATCTTCAGATTTGTCAAATATTGAATCTACCTATTCGAATATCACCTCTCTTTTGGCCAGACTGTGCAATATTGTCGAGTTCACAAAGGATGTTAAGGATAAAATGAATAAAATGGATGAGGATATGAAGATTAGCATACAAAAACTACAACTTGAACCAAGTTCAAGCTCTGCTCATCACATGAAAGTCTCATACCTATCAAATATGCAGTCAGATCTACTAAAAGAAGACACAAGGATCCGGTCCACACTGCTAGACATCCAGAACATGATCCTTCCCATCATGAATACAATGTATAAGCACATTGTACATTCCAAAACATTGATTCATGACAATCAGTTCTCTATAGAAGATCACATGATTGAACTCTCTGTAGAAGTCCAAATTGCAATCCAAACATGCAAGATTCTGCAAGAAAATTAGGACAGAACCCTAGCACTAATCATGAAGGTACATTCTGATTTTCTATCAAATTTTGGATTCTCTCTGTAAATCACTTGTATATACACCTTTGGCATTATCGTCAAAAAGGGGGAGATATGTATAGAAGGAGATATGTATAGAAGGAGATTTGTATATAAAAAAAGTTAGCACATTGAAAGGGGGAGATAATGTATAAAGCCCTATGACAAAGACAAAAAAATTTTTTTTGTTTTTTTTTAAATCAAAATAAATCTCAGTATGATTCATGTATATAAGTTTTGAGCAATAAGTGTTTTTGTCACTAATGCCAAAGGGGGAGATTGTTGGCATTAAGCAGAATTGCCACTAGTGACAACACTTATTTGCATTCTGATTGCAAACTGAGCAGAACAGTGCAAACTGAGCAGAATAGTGCAAACTAAGTAGAATAGTGCAAACCGAGCAGAACAGTGCAAACTCAGCAGAACAGTGCAAACCAAGTAGAACAGTGCAAACCAAGTAGAACAGTGCAAACCAAGCAGAACAGTGCAAACCAAGCAAAATAGTGCAAACCGAGCAGGACATTGCAAACCGAGCAAGACAGTGCAAACCGATCAAGATAATGCAAACCGAGCAGGACAGTGTAAACCGAGTTACATTATGTCTACTGAGTCACCAGTATTTACTGAGTTCAAAACCTACCGAGTGGTTAGTATGAACTGTGCCTTCACTTCTACCAAGTGCATGATGATGCCGAGTAATGCAGTGGACGCCGAGTATCAGAAAGTCACCGAGTTAGTTTGCAGGAACCGTGTAACCATACTTGGGCCGACTTAGTGGCACTTATGTTTATTTGTCAAGCTAACTTTGTAATTGTAATTAATTGTTTAGACTTGTATATAAACAATGTTGTAAAAATGTCAAGATAAAAAATATATGAGTATATATGAAAAAAAAGGAAAGGCAGAGATAAGCGAATTACAAAGGGCTACAGCAGTATAAGGAACAGCAAAGACAAATTCATCACAGAAGGTGATCAGTACATTCAGTGAATCTCAATCAGCAATCCAGTTGCAAAGCAAGAGATCTACTATTTCATCCTAACAGGTGAATCAGTACTAAAATCCTTTAACCAGGTAGACTTAACAGTCTTTTGTAAAATCTCTTTACCGAGTGCATACTTCATTGTATGTTTGTAAATCCTTTAACAAGGTGGATTTAGCAATCCTTATTGCTCCTAACAGGGTAGATCATCAGAAGTGATCAAATTGTAAGCCTTAACCGGCCAACTTTATTCTGCAGTACTAAAGCTTTGTGGGTTTCATCCCCACCCCAGTTTTACTTTCTTTTTGGAAGGTTTCTGGGTAACCAAATCTATGTGTCATTGTTATGAATGCTTTTAAGTTTCATGCTTTCTATATGCATAAAGAAAAAGTGAACTATATGTTAATACATCTATAATTGTAAGAAAATTCAAAGTTAATGATTCACCCCTCCCCTCTCAGTAACTCAGTTAATCCCTGAATATTTCCAACAATTGCTTCCCCTGTGACTTTGGCTCAGGAATGAGTCCATAAAGATGAGGCAAGAGATTAAGTCATCTACAATGTGTGATGATTCATTTTGCCCATGACTCATAATTATCCTTAGTCAAAAGTACTACTGCAGGATGTGTTTCATAACCCATGATTACATTAATGATACACTTCTCTCATTACAAATTGAGATCAACAAATTATTACACTCCATAATCAGGCTCTAATAGACTTAGATCATTATGCAAATGACCAAGCTAAGGCTTATGCATTACAAATGAAAAAACTAAGCCAATTTTTGAAAGTACAGTTTCTAGTCATAGTCACTAAAATCTAATTTTAGATCTAAAAAATATAGAAAAAATTATGCACTTTCAAAAAAAATTGCACCTAAAAAGGAGTTCATATGAGCTCAAATGAGGCCTTGGAAGTTGCAAAAACTGAGATTTGTGATTTTTAGAAAAATTTAGGAATAGAGATTAGAAACCACCTGAACCATTGTGTAGATTATGAAATCCTACCCCAAAACAAAAAAAAATTGCTTGAAAAAAGGAGTCTAGATGACTGAGATATCGCTGTTTGAAAATCGTCTCTGAAATTATTTTTTCTGAATCGCCACCGCCGCACTTCCAAAATTCAAATAGCTCTAGATTTGGCCTCGAGTGTCCGATTTGGATGAAATAAAATTTGATTTAGGGTTTTTTGGACCTCCTTAATATGATGCCAACCTCTGATTTGCACCAGCAAGCACCAATATTGACCTGCAATAGAAAGCCACAAAATACAAAACCCCAAATTTTCTCCAAATAGACTATGCAATGGTGATGTCCAAATACCTTTATTCTACACCCATAATTGAATCAAGCCGAGATTTCACTTCTTGAGAAGAGGTCTTCACACCTTGAGAGCTCTGATACCATGTAAGAATTTGCAAATAGCAAATATTGAACCAAGATCAAGAGGTTGAAGAAAAGCACAAGAGAGAGAAAATATGAATGCAAGGATGGATTGAATAGATCCAATGAATTAATGATCCTCAATATGATGATTGAAAGTAAAATGATTACATAATAGGCCTCCTTATATAGGAAAGGTGATATGAGAGAAAGATAAGGAGCTGATAAACTATCACCTATGCTAGGTGTAATCACATGTCCACCAAATGTGGATCATCCTCCAATATGCAATAAAGTATGTGCATTGGATTAGGATGATAATGTGATAAGAGCAGGAAAGGTGGATCTCACACACAACGAGGTATGTGAAGACAACTATCACACCAAAAGTGGAATTCCTCCTACACCATGTGCTTAATAGATGTGCACACTCCTAGGTGTCTCAATCACAACTTACTGTGCAATGCATTAACCTAAGTAAGATTAAGTGTAATTAGGAATAATTAATTACACCAACAATAAGCCTTGTTGAGAGCCTTATCAGATGCTAAATATAAAAATGTTATGTAGTTAGAGACTGCACATGAGGTGTGGAAAAAATTGGAATCCTTATGTGAAGGATAAACTTTTTTGAAGCAAGCGAAGCTCCAAATCCTAAAACTAAAGTTAGAATCTTTGAGGATGACTGAGGATGAAAAGATTCAAGCCTATGTTTAGAAAGTGATCAAACTTATTTGTGGAATCAAAAGTGTTGGTGGAAAGATGGATGAAGATGAAATTGTTTCAAAGATCCTAAGATCTTTTCCTCTTTCTTATGATAACAAAATTTTTTCTATTGAAGAAATTAGGAACATGACTATTGTGGCAAGGGATACATTGGTTGGTAAGTTATTTACTTTTCAAATGACTAGATTTAGTGATAGTCTTCCTATTCTTGAATCTGCATTTAAAGACACTATTTCTAAAGATGAGAAAAAGTATGAATCCGATGAAAGTTCTTCAATTATGGATCTAGATATACTAAGGAATGGGAAGAAATTGAAGACAAGGAGAGAAATATGGAAGATCTAGAAGCCCTAATTGCAAAGAGAGCACCTAAGGGACTAGGTAAGTATGAAGGGAAGAAACCTTTCAAATATTTTTCATGTAATTAGATTGGTCATTTTGCCTCTAGATGTCCTATTTAAGTTTATCGAAGCATAAGCCTATAAAAGTCCATTTTAAATATCATAAGAAGTGTTATCTATCTACAACCGAAGATGTAAATGATTTGATGAATCTAAAAACACTAAATATGAAATTGTGTTCATTTCGATGAAAGAAGATAATCCTACATTCTTGAATGAGGAAAAGACCCTAGATGTAAATGTTGAAATAAAAGATGAATGGATAATAGATAGTGGTTTTTCACATCACATGACTAAAAATAAGAACAAATTTGTGAAATCCAAAAGGTATGATGGTGGTGTTGTCAGATTTGGTGAAATACTCTCTATTTTATTAGATGAAGAGGTTAAATTACACTTGATGGTAAGAATTGATGATGTTTTATATGTTGAACGATTGAAGCATAGTATTTTGAGTGTTGGACAACCTATTGATAAAGGCTACAACTTACAATTCATGGATGTAAAAGGCATAATCTTGGTAAGTTCTAGAAATGAGATTGCATCAGGTACCAAGACCAAAGGTAATGGATTTAATTTGAATAGAACAAATAATAGATGCTTGATTTCTAAAATTGATGACAATTGATTGTGGCACAAAAGATTTTTTCATGTAAACTTTGATAACATTATGAAGATAAGCACTAATGTTGTGAGAGATTTTCCTATATTTTTTAAGCTTGTTAATGTGATTTATAAGGAATGTCAGTTGAGTAAGATAGCTAAATCGACATTTAAAAGTAATATATATTCTTCAAGTGGATTGTTAGATTTTGTGCATACATATTTATGTGGTCCTACTAGGACAAGGAGTTATTATGGAGATGCATATTTCATATTATTCATTGATGATTAATCAAGAATGATGTTCGGGTTATATTTTTGAAGGAGAAATATGAAGCATTTGATAAATTCAAGGTCTTTAGATCTATGGCTGATATTGAGACAAGAATGAACCTAAAATATCTATGATCAAACAAAAGTGGAGAATTTGCTCCAGGAGAGTTTAATGCATACTGTGAGGAGCATGGAATAAAGAGATAGATGTTAGCTTTGTGCACCCCACAAAAAATAGAATTGTAGAGTGAAGGAACATATTTATTTTGTACAATATGAGGACCATGATGATGGAATGAAATTTTACACATATCTACTAGAGATAAGTGAGCACTATAGTCTATACATTATACCAAGTTCAGATAAAACAAGGAACTGGTAAGACACCCTATGAACTTTGGTAAGATCATGTCCCTATAGTGAAGTACTTCAAAAATTTTGGAAGCAAATGCTTTATCAGAAACAAGCCAAATCTTATAGTTATGAGTTAGATGATGAAGAATAAAATCAAATTGTAAAAGAACTATTATACACTCAGTTTGCACCCTTGTTTCAAGCTCTCTTGGTCTTGATAACCTAGTATAACATGGAAATCATCTCCAGGTGTGGGAGCTATGCTAACTGAGATGAGACCTCTAGGTTCTAGGCCAGTTCCTCTTGGATAATAACCCTAATTTCCTTCTTGACATGAAAATTAAAGTCTTTTGGAGGGAAAGGGATAGAAGGAATTCATGAAAGGGAAATGACTTGAATGGAAACTACCTACTAGGTGATACACCGAAAATATGGTATGAATTACAGTATGGAGGATGAAATCAGTAAACAAAATTAGGTTTAGGAGATCAAAACTCACTAAATAGGTTTGCATAAGTACTTCATAGAGAGGTCTGAACAAAAGACACAGACTATGACCTGCAAATAGACATTCACCTCTACAACTGGGTATAGGAATGAGACAAATTGTTAGGGGGTTGAAGTATACCCACAAGAGCATTCAAATTGAATCAGACATGGTAATACACATGAGTTGCAGAAAGAAAGAGGGATCAGGAACCCTAAGATATCACTAAAAACATACATATACTTCAATTCAATAAGAGATAGTTCAAACAAGAAAAGGATAGGGATAGAAAGAATGTCACAAATACCTCTACAATGCATAAAACAATCAATGGGAGATTACAAAAAGTAGAAAGACAGAGGGCAGAAAGGATGCCATGGATAACCTTCTCAGAAAGAAGAACTCTCCTTTTACAAAATGTAAAAACCTCTGAGCTCTAAAAGCTCCAAAAAACAATATATACATCTCCTATTTGCACGCAAGCAGGAGTCAAAAAACCTAACTAGGGTTACATATATTTGCATTAGAATAATAGCAAACCCTAACTCTATCAAGTCTGATCATAAATGTATCTTGGAATATCTTGACTGATCAGATATTTGTTTACGTGCCCATCTCTATACTAGATTTTCTTGCAGACAAGAAACCTTGATTCATCAACCCCACTACAAATTGGACCTGTCATGAATGCTCCATATCCGATCCTTACAGATATTTGAGTTTTAAATTATATAACTGGCAAAAGGTGGTGCCAACTCTTAATGTTTCTCCAGTGCAAGAACATGACATGGTACCCCACAAAATCGACAAGCACCGGCAATCAGATCCTCTCCATCAACCCCTCAACTACAACTGTCCTGAAGAATTCAATTTGAGCTACCCATTTTTTCGCAATCAACCACTAGATCAAAACCCTAGCAAAAACCTTGCAGGAATACTTGAATTTAAATTTAATGGCTAGCAGGTCAAATTTTAAAACATGACCATCGATCACAGTCTTCCCCGGCAGATGAAGGGCTTAGATTAACTTAAAAAATAGTCGTAAATCCTTTAAAAAGTCTTCGGCCACCTTGACAACCCGACAACCAATCAGAAACAAGCATGTTGAAATGACATGGCACATTGGACCCACAACATACTAAGAACTCCATCGGACGGTTGTCACTACACCATGACCTTAACTCTTGAGCACCTTTCCTCAATGGTATAACGACAACCGTGCGATGCATCTGATCCTTAACTCGCCTCAAGAAAATGGCCCCACTGGCAATCTCTAGATCAAGAACCCACCGACCAATGAAAAACTACCATGTCGGATTACATCACACTGGACCCACTGATAAGCGCATCATTGATGCAGAGGGCATTTATGATGGTCTTAAAATCTGCATATGCTTCTTTTGTCTACATATAATTCATTATCTTTCTTTGAAAACATCAAATTGGAGGCTCCCAATCTCCTAATATTCTGATCACAATAACGTCAACTTTATCTTACATTAGCTTCTCTAAATCACACTCACCAAGTAGATATACTTTCTCTAAATATTGCATGTCTACGGCTATTCACAGATGGGAATTGAGACTCACCATTACACTATTTTTTCATTATATGAACATGTACGTATGTAAATTGTTCACCACTTTTCCCCTTCAAAGATCGATAACAATCGGGCCACACTATTCGTTATCAGTGGTAACACTTTCTTGAAACTATTTTAGACACAATATACTCATAAATTAACAATCAATTCTTTACACATTAAACTAACTTTCCTCATTCCATGTCGGGATTGTTATGAAACCTAATATCATTCACTGTTGGAATTCTTCATAATGAAAATCTGAACATAAGAAATCCATTGTACTCCATCGATACATGAATCGACCAAGACTGATCTGCATGAACAATAATATCATAGATGAAAGAAATAACTTCGATGGGATTTAAATGACGCCACTTATCAGATTAAAATTTATTAACATTTTAACCGCATAAGAATGAAACATCAATGGGAACAAACAGTGACCATTAACTCTCAAACCCAATTTTCATAAGCATCGATATTTTAAGATGACTCCAAGGGATTTGTAAATACATTGAATCCATCACCATTCATTTGAATTCAAAAACAAAATACATATACGATTCATAGATGGGACTTATTAATATGAACAGGAATGAATAGAGACAATAAAGAACACCATTAACTTCTTTAACAACAAACTCTATTAAAATAAACTTGCAACTACAAACATGGCTCTCTGGAGGCAACCAGAGAGCCATTTCAACTCACTCTCTATTTTGTCCACTATTCACCGTAATCTCTCTTGTCTCTTCGATTACATCGTCTGTCCATTTTATAGATATTTTTTGACAGTTACAAGAACTATCTATCTACCGATGACCCATCACATTCCTATTCCATGTTTGATTACCAATATAATATAATCCATCCACTTTTAATACATTATAGTGCAAATCACTAAATAAACCATTTCTTGACATGGTTCCATGAACGTGAATATTGTAATAATGAGAAAATGGCGAGGTGCCCCTACACCATAATCTCGAGCTTCAAAATTTTCCATGTCCTCATGGAAATTCTTTGGTGAGACTTCAAAAATCTTCACCTCTTTATCTTTGTTGTATCACTCGATCGATGTCTCCTCTGCTTTCTTTATTACTTTCATCTATGACTCCTATCCATGGATTTTATGTTGGTCACCTTCAATGGTGCTCCTACCATTGCACAGTCCACCCATTCATGCTGCATCACAACCCAACTTCTATCCCTCACCTGGGAGTCCCTCGTGCCTCTCTCCCCAGTCTCTTGGTGACACACAAGACCATCTCCCATGGTCCCTCTGGTAGACCTTCCTATCCACCATTATAGCTGAGCGAACCGGCACCATTCTACAACTAAAAAACTACATAACGAGAATCTGAAATAACCCAACACTGCCTGGTGTAGATTATCTTCTACACGCTCAGAATCTTCTGAGCTCTGATACAACTTGATGCAGAGGGCATCGATGATGGTCTTAAAATATGCATATGCTTCTTTTGTCTGCATATAATTCATTATCTTTCTTTGAAAACATCAAATTGGAGGCTCCCAATCTCCTAATATTCTGATCATAATAACGTCAACTTTATCTTACATTAGCTTCTCTAAATCAGACTCACCAAGTAGATACACTTTCTCTGAATATTTCATGTCTACGGCTATTCACAGATAGGAATTGAGACTCACCATTACACTGTTCTTTCACTATATGAACATGTACATATGTAAACTATTCGCCACTTTTCCCCTTCAAAGACTGATAACAATCGGGCCACACTATTCGTTATCAGTGGTAACGGTTTCTTGAAACTATTTTAAACACAATATACTCATAAATTAACAATCAATTCTTTACACATTAAACTAACTTTCCTCATTCCATGCCGGGACTATTATGAAACCCGATATCATTCATTGTTGGAATTCTTCAAAATGAAAAATTGAACATAAGAAATCCATTGTACTCCATCGATACATGAATTGACCAAGACCAATCTGCATGAACAATAATATCATAGATGAAAGCAATAACTTCGATGGGATTTGCATGACGCCACTTATCGGATTAAAATTTATTAACATTTTAACCACATAAGAATGAAACATCAATGGGAACAAACAGTGACCATTAACTCTCAAACCCGATTTTCAGAAGCATCGATATTTTAAGATGACTCCAAGGGATTTGTAAATACATTGAATCCATCGCCATTCATTTGGATTCAAAAACAAAATACATATACGATTCATAGATGGGACTTATTAATATGAACAGGAATGAATAGAGACAATAAAGAACACCATTAACTTCTTTAACAACAAACTCTATTAAAATAAACTTGCAACTACAAACATGGCTCTCTAGAGGCAACCAGAGAGTCATTTCAACTCACTCTCTATTCTATCCACTATTCACCATAATCTCTCTTGTCTCTTCAATTACATTGTCTGTCCATTTTATAGATATTTTTGGACAGTTACAAGAACTATCTATCTACTGATGACCCATCACATTCCTATTCCGTGTTTGATTACCAATATAATATAATCCATTCACTTTTAATACATTATAGTGCAAAGCACTAAATAAACCATTTCTTGACATGGTTCCATGAACGTGAATATTGTAATAATGAGCAAATGGCGAGGTGCCCCTGCACCAATCATTGTATGAAAAGGAAGATCGACGGCCATCGCTATACCACGATCTTAAAAACCTTGCATCTTCACTCAATGGAATAGCAATGATCATCAATCCTCGATCCTGTTTAACCTTTGGGAAGTCATGACCCCACTGCGCTATGTCACCTACCATTCCGAATTAATTAGGGCATGCCACATCGTGAAGAACTGGCAAGCGGGCCCAAGAAAGATTAAAGTTGTGCCTCTATCTGGCGATTCCGTGACTAAAGGGAAAATAAACCATTGTTGGGTCGCTAGATGTTTTATTAAGACTGCCAGGGATTAAGCAACCATGAGAATAGTTCATTCGCTGAATCATTGAATAAGAAAGGATGACCGCCAGGGATTAACTGATTATGAGAATCACTGCATTCGCCAATTCACCGAAAGGAAAAGATAACCGCCGACAAAATAAGAGAACTGGCAAACCAAGGAATTATAAAGTGCACATGCTGAAATGGGAACCTTAAGTGGCCAAAAAAGGTAACAAAGGATTATAACATGACCTAGGGTTTTTAGGATTTTTGGCTCCAATGGATAGATTTTCAAAATTTGGACCTGCAGACCAGGGAGTTTAAAGAATTGCAGGGGCCAAAGGACAGGACATAAAGCTATGAAATTTTTTGAGGTGCTTGGCAGGATTAAAACACAGACCCTTGGATGGAGCCTAGCCAAATTTTCATGGAACAGGAGAAATTGGGTAACATTTTGGTGATTTCTGCTAGATGTCACCCTGCTAGACATGGAAACTAGTGACCTTGATACAATCCATTGGGCATGGGGTCAATTTCTGAGCATAAAACTTTTTGACAAAGAGGTAAAGTTGGAACTGAGGAACAAAAACTATGCACGAGCACTTTTTGGAAAGCAGGACAAATTATCATAGAAAGCAAGGAAAGAAAGCAAGAAACATATTCACAGAGATTTACAAGGAGGGATTAACCTCAAAGCAAGGCATCTCCTCCAAGAGTTGATAGCTAAAAATCACTAGATCCCTTGCATTCTGTTATAACAAATGGCCCACCCCAGAGTGAATCAAATTGTGTATGTTTGCCAGGCTTTTATCTGAATTCATCCCACTTGAGAACCACATCTCCAACTTTGAAATTTCTAGCCCTGGCTCTTTTATCAAAACTTCTCTTTGTCTAAACTTGATGGAACTCCATATCTTTCATGGATTTGTCTCTGAGTTCCTCTAATTCCATCAGTTGAGCATACCTGACCTATAAAGGATCTCCTTCTTCAAACAGAACATATTGAGTGGCCAAATCCAAAGCTGGCAATTTAGTTGAAATGGACAACTTGGCCTCTTTACCATATACTAACATGTAAGGAGAATTCCCAATGATATTCTTTTGGGTAATCCTATCTAACCACAAGGCAGACTTCAATTTAGCATGCCAATCTCTTTCATTATCTTGTAGAGTCTTCTTGATTATCCTAATCAAGTTCTTGTTGGTTGATTTTGCTAAGCCATTTCCTTGAGGGTAGTAATTTGAACTTGTATTCAGATAAATTTCATTTCTGATTGCCCATTCTGAGACTTTAAGGCCTATAAATGTTAATGCATTATCTGATATTATAGAGTCTGGAGTGCCAAATCTATGAATTATATCATCATAAAAACTTAAGATAGCACTCTCATTTGCTTCTTTTAAGGCAACTGCCTCTGTCCATTTGGTGAAATAATCAGTTGCAGTGATTATCCACTTGTGTCCTACACTAGATGGAGGATTAATCATGCCAACAAAGTCTATTCCCCACTTCATGAATGGTTGCTCTATTCTAATTGGTTGAAGGGATAAAGCTGCAAGCCTTTCTTTTCCTACAAACATGGCACACTTGATGCATTCTCTTACATAATCATGACTATCTTTAAAGGTAGATGGCCAATAGTATCTGGCCCTCATGATTTTAAAAGTAGTAGTCCTAGGAGAGAAACGACCTCCAGAAGGTCCATCATGAAATTCGAATAGGACATCAGCTATCTTTTATTAATCAATACATCTTAAAAGGACACTATTGTGATCCTTTCTGAAAAGAACTTCATCTATCAGTACAAAAGGAACAGATTGCAATCTATAATACCTTCTTTTTGCTAAGTCTAGGCTTGCAGGGCATTGTCCTATTTTTAAGTAATGAATCATGCTAGGCAACCAACTTGTTTCCTTGGCATGTTCTTCTGTAGAATGCACAACCAAAGATACATCCATTTTCTCTAATTTCTTTGAACCTTCATCCTCTGCCAAATGCGCACAAAGACCTCTTCCTCTAACCAGCTTGGTGGTTTGGATGTCAATGTCATATTCCATCACCTTGGTGATTCAACCAAACCTTTTTTCATTTAGGTCCTTGGAGAGAAAAAATTCTTTGACACTTAGATGGGTAACTTTCAAATGTACCTTGTAATGGGTCAATAGATATCTAAACTTTTTAAGGCTCTTTACCATAGAAAGTACATGTTTTTCCACAAAAGAGTATCTTTTTTCATACTCCTTTAAACCTTTGCTAAAGAAAGCAATAGGTTGCTCCAATCCTTCTGAATTTTCTTGAGTCAACATAGCAAATATAGCATCCTGACCTCCATAAGCATAAAGGATAAAATCATTACTGAAATTTGGGTTTAATAGAGCAGGAGCTTCTGTTAAGGCCTCTTTGATAGCTTGGAAACTTTCTTTTCCTTCTTTAGTCCAGTTGAGGGCTGAACTCTTCTTTAACATGGTTGTCAAAGGCTTAAGTAAGTCTACAATATTAGGCAAGAAATGCCTAACAAAATTAATCCTTCCTATGAAGGATTGAAGGCTTTTCTTATGATGTGGAAAAGTTAGCTCTAGGATGGCTGCAATTCTTTCAGGGTCTACTATGATTCCTTTCTTGGATATTATAAATCCCAACAATTTCCCTTCATGAACTGCAAACACACATTTCTTGGGATTAAGAGATATCCAAAACTCTCTACACCTTTCAAAGATCTTCCTCAGATGTTTGATATGGTCTGTTGCATGTTTAGAATAGACAGTTATGTCATCTAAATAGACTAGTACAAATTTGTACATGAGGCTTTTAAAGGCCATATCCATTGCCTTTTGAAATGTAGCACCTGCATTTGACAAACCAAAAGGCATCTTTTGATAAGCCATGGTTCCCCACTTGGTTGTAAATGCAGTCTTGTATTGGTCCTCTTCATTCACTAGGATCTGATTGTATCCTAAATAGCCATCCAATAATGAAAATCTCTCAGACCCAGGGACACATTGTAAGATTTTCTCCATGGAGGGTAATGGATGGCGGTCTTTTAAAGAAGCCCTGTTAAGATCCCTAAAGTCAACACATAACCTCAACTCCCCATTCTTCTTCATGATAGGAACAAGGTTGGAAACCCAACTAGTATGTTTAATGGGGTATATGATACCACTCTCTATCAATTTGAGCACTTCTTTATGCATAAGTGGCTCAAGCTTGGGATTAACAGGCCTTTGTTTTTGCCTTACTGGTTTGGCATTAGGTTCTAATTCAATAGTGTGCTGAGCAAGGGTTGAATTAAAACCTTTAAGGTCTTCATATTGCCATGCAAAAATATCACTGAATTCCTTAAATAATTGGGTGTAAGCTTGCTTTTCCAATTCAGTGTTTACTTTTCCAAATTGTAAACTTTTACCTGGTTCCAACTCTAATTCAACACAATGTTCTTGTTGAATTACCAGGCCAGCTTTGTTCTTCTTAACTTGATCATCCTTGTTGAAGATTGTCTCTAAGGTGACAAGACCTCTAGGCATCTTATTAGACTTAAGTTGTATCACTTGGTCACCATAGTTTTGTGATAGCTTATCTTGATTATGCTCTGAGAAAACATCTTCTTCAAACAAGAATTGCAAAATTTGCTCATCATTGTCAAACACTTGCCAATTGACATCATTATTAGGGATAGAAGGTCTAACAATAACCTTGATGTGTTGTTAGATCTCCTCCTTTGAAATACTATTAGGAATGTCTTACTAAGATCCAACAACAGCTAATCTATCTGCATTTTGATTTAGCTTCCTAGGGATGGAAACAATGTTGAAAGCTTGGAAATATTCAATTGTATCCCAAACTCTATGTTTGTATGCTTCCATAGTGTCATTTTTGGTTGCACTTATCCCTCTCACTTGGCTGACTACTAATTCACTGTCACCATAAAATTTTAAGGCCTTAAGCCCTCTTTTTCTAGCCCACTCTAGTCCATTCACTAGACTTTCATACTCTACAATGATGCTAGTGTAGGAGAAACTAAATCTGAAAGCTGTTAGTACCTTTCTCCTTTTGGGGACACTAACATAGCACCACTGCCAGAACCATGTCTGCTTCTAGCACCATCAAAAAATAATTCCCAAACCTGATTGCTCTAATCCTCTGAATCAGCACTATCCTTGAAAAGGTTTGGTTCTATGGCATCACCTACTTGGATTAAATAACTTCCCAAACTAGCATCCCAAATAACATTTTCTTGGGCCTCTAAAGCTCTTTCATCTAGAAAAATATCAGGGATGTTTTCTATCTCAGTGCTTGGTTCTTTGATAGTTTGGAAGTCATTGTGATCAAATATAGGGCAATTTGCATTGATCATATTGGATACATAAGGTTCTATATGGTGTGCTGCCAATTTCTTAGATTTAATGGTAACTTTGGTACCATATCTTGTGTGGAAAAGCATGTGAGACCAGTCAGAAGAAAGATAGCCTCCTATCTTGGCTATAAACTCCTTTGACAAACATATAGCAAATAATGCAAGGAGATCTATGATATATATATCAAGTGAAATGGAAAAATTAGGACTTGCATGGAGGATTAGATTGGTATCCTTGGCCACACCTATAGTATTGACTAAGGATCCATCAAGTTGTGTAACCTTCTTTTGGAAGGGTTCATATTTAAGTCCTAATTGGTCAGCCACCTTCTTAGGCATTATAGTACTAGTAGCTCCACTATCTACCATACAATTATGTACTAAAGATTCTCCAATGATTAAAGACACATAAAATGGTGGTGGCTTTGAGTTCCTACCTTGCATGGTATTGGCTTTGGAGTTGCAACTTGGAGCTTTCTTTTCTTGATCAACGTTAACCAACACTGGCTTTGCAACTTCTTTTTTAGGCTAAGGAGTAGTCATCTCAGTCATAGCTTTCTTAAAAATCTCAGGTTGCCCTGGAATAGCCAAAGAGTCCCACATAGACATGGTAATGTTCACCTTCTTCATGTTGTCTATAATGTTAAAAGGTGTCACAATGTGTACTCTTTGTTGTGTTTTTGGTATGATAGGCTCTACTTCTTTGAGAGTCTAGCCTTCTTTGCTTGTAATGGCAGGAGCCTTCTTGAATGTGATAGGAGTAGCTTGTTGTATTGGCTCTATAGATGTAGTGGCTTTAGTACCAGAGTTTGCCCGCTCCATATCTTGAGCCCTTCTCTTTGACCTTGTGTTAGTAGCAATAGAAGGTTCTCCAATGACTCCATTAAAGTCTTGCTGCTCCCAATTGAAGAGAGTAGTCTCATTGTCTTGTGATTCTTGTTGAGTAATTGATCCACTGGAAGAAGCCTCTGGTTGAGCTTGTAAGGCATTTTGAACCATTAGTGCTTGGTTCATCCATCCATTTGAACATGTAGCCTAATTATGAGGCTGATTGCAAGGGAAACACCATTCATTTTCCATAGCCATATTGTTTTGACTAGGGACCATATCCCTAACTGGATTCACAGAATTGAGAGGTGCAAGATTGTATGGTTGGAACGGTCTTTGATTAAAATTTTGTCTTTGTCCTTGATAGCCTCCTTGGTATGGTGGCCTATTTTGTTGATAAGGTTGTCCCTAATTTTGATATTGTTGATTAGGACTTTGGCCTTGTGGCTGAAAGGGTGATCTGATTCCTTGCCCTTGCTTCTTTAGATTTGTGACCTCTTTAGTCAAGGTCTGCAAAAAATTTGTCATTTCTTGCTTACTGCTTTCTTGACTATTCTTTATCTCTTGTAACTCTTGAGAGAAACTTACTTTTAGCTCTTGACCACTAGTACTAGCCTGAGGTGCTAATATGGTGGGAATAGGGGTAAATGGGGGTACTTGTGCAGGTGCAATGGGTTAAAGGCTAGGAAAGATGGGCATGGGAGGCCTTCTAGCAATCATACCTGCTTGGATTAAACAATTTTCAGCTCTGACAGCTATGTCAAAAGCCTGAGGTAAAGATATACCACCCATAGATTGAATCATGAAAGAGATTTGGCTATTCAAGCTTTGCAAGAAGTATAAGAAAGCATGGTCAGCTGATGGCCTCACTGAGACTAGAATTCTATTCCATGTCTTGAGGAACCTACTATTATAATCTGTCATTTGTTCTTGAGGGTCTCTTTTAATGGTTATCAACTATTCAACCAAAGATAAGTTATCTGATTTGTCCTCAAAATGTTTACTTAATGCATCTCCTAAGTCATCCCATGAAGTAATGGAGCCAATAGTTAAAGTTTTAAACCATTCAAGAGCCTTACCTTTTAGAGAGGCTGCTAATAATTTGGTGGCTACATCTTCTTGAGTTATGTTGTGTATGCTGCAAATAGTGGTCACATCTCTTATATGCTCAAAAGTAGTGGTTTGTCCTTCCCCTGTGAAGTCAGTTAAACTCTTTAATGCCACCAAGGGCACATTGTTATGTACTAGAAAAGACTAATGGACTCCTCTGGTTGAAAGGTGCAAAAGCAAACTGCCTAGCCATTGTAGGAGCTGAAATTTGTTGAGTAGCAACTGTATGAGTTGTATTTGATGTAGGATTTGAATCTCCTTCTAGATCTCTAGTTAGAGATCTTCCTCATTTCTTGAGATGAAAGGACAAAGGTCTACTTTCTGAAGTATCAGGTGGTGTAGACTGTACTCTCCTTGCAGGAGATGTTCTTTGAGTTGTCCTACCTTTGTAACTTCTTTTTAAGGGAAACTCCACAAATTTAGTAGGCTTTGAGCTTTTAGTCTCAATCTTTCTCATAAACTTTGAACAAGGTTAGCCTGGATCTATGAAATCAGTGGAGTCACTAGATATACTTGGTAGAAAACTTCCAAGAGCTTGTATTATGTAGTCAATATATCAGAGATAGCATAATCTTTTCAAAATGAACTTATTTTGCTATCAAAATTGTTACGCCCAAGGTGAGGTATCTTTGAATCTAAATCCTTGGACTTATAACAACACCTTGAACATAAATCTAAAACTTAGTCCCACCAGGCATGCCAGAATTGTTATACACTAAGTTTGCACCCTTGTTTCAAGCTCTCTTGGTCCATATAACCTAGTATAACATGGGAATCATCTCCAGGTGTGGGACCTATACTAACTGAGATGAGACCTCCAAGTTCTAGGCTGGTTCCTCTTAGATAATCACCCTAATTTCCTTCTTGACATGAAAAGTAAAATCTTTTGGAGGGAAAGGGATAGAAGGAATTCATGAAAGGGAAATGATTTGAAAGAAAACTACCTACTAGGTGATACACCAAAAATATGGTATGAATTGCAGTATGGAGGATGAAATCAGTAAACAAACTCAGGTCTAGGAGATCACAACTCACTAAATAGGTTTGCATAAGTACTTCATAGAGAGGTCTGAACAAAAGACATGGACTATGACCTACAAATAGACATTCACCTCTGCAACTGGGTATAGGAATGAGACAGATTGTCAAGGGGTTGAAGTATACCCACAAGAGAATTCAAATCAAATCAGACATGGTAATACACATGATTTTTAGAAAGAAAGAGGGATCAGGAACCCTAAGATATCACTGAAAATATACATATACTTCAATTCAATAAGAGATAGTTCAAACAAGAAAAGGATAGGGATAGAAAGAATGTCACAAATACCTCTGCAATGCTTAAAACAATCAATGAGAGATTACAAAAAGTAGAAATCCAGAGGGTAGAAAGGATACCATGGATAACCTTCTTAGATAGAAGAACTCTCCTTTTATAAAATGTAAAAAACTCTGAGCTCTAAAAGCTCCAAAAAATAATATATACATCTCCTATTTGCACGTAGGCAGGAGTCAAAAAACCTAACTAGGTTTACATATATTTGCATTAGAATAATAGAAAACCCTAACTCTATCAAGTCTGATCATAAATGCATCTTGGAATATCTTGATTGATCAGATATTTGTTTATGTGCCCATCTCTATACTGGATTTTCTTGTAGACAAGCAACCTTGATTCATCAACCCCTCTACAAATTGGACCTGTCATGAATGCTCCATATCTAATCTTTATAGATATTTGAGTTTTAAATTGTATAACCAAAAAAAGGTGGTGCCAACTCTTAATGTTTCTCTAGCGCAAGAACACAACATGGTACCCTGCAAAATTGGTAGGCACTGGCAATCAGATCCTCTCCATCAACCCCTCAACTAGAACTGTCCTGAAGAATTCAATTTGAGCTACCCATTTTGTTGCAATCGACCACTGGATCAAAACCCTAGCAAAAACCTTGCAGGAATACTTGAATTTAAATTTAATGGCTAGCAGGTCAAATTTTAAAACATGACCGTCGATCACAGTCTTCCCTGGTAGATGAACAGCTCAGATTAACTTTAAAAATAGTCATAAATCCTTTAAAAAGTCTTTGGCCACCTCGACAGCCCAACAACCAGTCAGAAATGAGCATATCGGAATGACATGGTACATTGGACCCATGACATACTAAGAATTCCATCGGACGGTTGTCGCTACACCGTGACCTTAACTCTTGAGCACCTTTCCTCAATGGTATGACGACAACCATGCGATGCATCTGATCCTTAACCCACCTCAAGAAAATAGCCCCACTGACAATCTCCAGATCAAGAACCCGCCAACCAATGAAAAACTGGCATGTCAAATTATGTGGCACTGGACCCACTAACAAGTGCATTGGTGTATGAAAAGGAAGATCAATGACCATCACTATACTATGATCTTAAAAACCTTGCATCTTCACTCAACGGAATAGCGATGACCATCGATCCTTGATCCTATTTAATCTTTAGGAAGTCATGACCCCAGTGTGCTACGTCACCTACCATTCTGGACTAATCAAAGCATGCCATGTCATGAAGAACTGGCAAGTGGGCCTAGGAAAGATTAAATTCGTGCCTCTATCTGGCGATTCTGTGACTAAAGGGAAAATAAACCGTTGTTGGGTCACTAGATGTTTTATTAAGACTCCCAGGGATTAAGTGACCACAAGAATAGTTCATTCGCTGAATCACCGAATAAGAAAGGATGACCACCAGGGATTAAGCGATTATGAGAATCACTGCATTCGCCAATTCACCGAAAGGAAAAGATAACCCTCAGGAAAATAAGAGAACTAGCAAACCAAGGAATTATAAAGTGCACATGCTGAAATAGGAAACTTAAGTGGCCAAAAAAGGTAATGAAGGATTATAACATGGCCTAGGGTTTTTAGGGTTTTTGGCTCCAATGGCTAGATTTTCAAAATTTGGACCTGCAGACCAGGGAGTTTAAAGAATTGCAAGGGCCAGAGGATAGGACATAAAACCATGAGATTTTTTGAGGTGCTTGGCAGGGTTAAAACACAGACCCTTGGATGGAGCCTAGCCAAATTTGCATGGAACATGAGAAATTGGGTAACAAGAACATAATCTTAATCAAAATTAGTTTGGATCAGAAAAACATATGAGGAAGTTACAAATGAGGAAGAAGTGAAAACAAAAGAGTTTTTAACAAAAGAAAATCTAAAGACTCCAAGGTATGTAAGGATGAAACATTCAAAAAATTAGATTATCAGTGATAGGAATCAATCTGTTATGACCAAAGGAAGGATTCTATAAAGAGATGAAATTTGTTTGATTTCTAAAAGTGAACCTAAGAATATTGATGAAGCATGTAAAGATGAAGGTTGGGTTAAGACAATGGAAGAAGAGTTAGAACATATTGAAAAGAACAAGACATGGATTTTAGTTCATAGACCTAAGGATAAAAATATGATCGAAACTAAGTGGGTATTTAGGAACAAATTGAATGAAGATGGTGAAGTATTAAGGAATAAAACTAGACTTGTTTACAAAGGATATTCACATATGGAAGGTATTTACTTTGAGGAGATCTTTGCCCCCATTTCTATAATTGAAGCTTTTAGGATTTTTCTTGCACATGCTACCTACAAAGACTTTAAGGTGTATCAGATGGATGCCAATTTTGTATTCTTAAATGGAGAATTGGAAGAGGAAGTCTATGTTAAGAATCTTGATAGTTTTCCTTTAACTAATCAAGGTGACATAGTTTTCCGACTAAAGAAAGAATTTTATGGATTGAAACAAGAACCAAGAGCTTGGTATGCAAGGATAGAAAAATATTTGTTGAGAATTAGTTTTACTAAAGGTTCTACTGATAGTAACTTACATTTCAAAATTGACTGTGATAATATCTTGATTGTTCCAGTATTCATGGATGATATCATTTTTTGTGGTAATGACAAGTTGAGCAAGAAATTTTCTAATGAGAAGCAAAAAGAGTTTGAGATGTCTATGATTAGTGAGATGAATTTATTTTTTTCTTTACAAATTACTCAATCTGAAAAAGGGATTTTCAAATCACAATCTAATTATGTTAGAGAATTATTGAAGAAATTTGGAATGGATGATTCAAAACCAATTGGTACCCCTATGGTTATTTGTTGGACTACAACTGATTTGGAATCTGATTGAAGGATCTATGATTGCAAGATCACTGAGAAGTTTCTGATTAGAGTATTATGTTGTCATTGATGTCAAATAGTTTGATAGCACTTATCTTGTAAGTTACTATACCGAGACATCCGAAGAAAAGTGGAAAAGAGATGAAGAATAGAGAAATCTGCATGAGAAAAAATGTACATGACAGATGAGGATAAGGAACACATTGAGTAACTTTTTGATGAGTCTATGACTTGATGATATTGACTTTATTATGTTGCATTCATCTATAATGAAGTATAGAGCTGAAAGACACAAAGCAGTGTTGTCGGTAAATGAAGCATTTTTAGTCTACACCGACAGAGTGTAGTGTATACCGACCACAGTATTAACTGAGCAGTGTTCACTAACACATTCTTTGTTAACTGAGTAGAATAGAATGAATTAAATGATTAGTTTAGCTGATAAGATTGATGATCTAGCAAGAGTATAACATGGAGGTAACAAATAATGTTTGTTATAAAGATCGACGACTGACAAAATTCAAGGAAGATATAATGGAGCAGATTGAAACATGTTATTGACACAAGTACCAAGAAATTTTTAAGTGACAAAATCTATGAATGTGATTAAGTGGTAAAATCTGATGGTGGAGAAGAAAATGATTTACTCATCTATATAAGAGAACATAATTTCTTAAGTAAGATGTCGGGAAGAAGAAGCTAAAAGAATTTCACGTGAACAAGTTTTCATGCATTCTGATCATACTGGTTAGTGAGAACCGAGATGCAGAACAATTATCGAGCTACAAAGAGCTATTACCAATGGACAGTAAGTTGATACAGTATTGAATTTGAAGTGAAATATTGATCAGAAGGATTTGTATGGACTAAATATTGATCTATAATCTGCAAATGAAGTTGTATTAAGGCAGGTCATTTTATTGTTACATATTTAACCATTGTATATAGTCTAAATCTCTTAACTGAGTGGACTCTAAAAGTCTTATGATGTATCATTCATAGAATGAACATTGTTATCCTGTCAACCCCATAGTGAATGCTAGTTGACTGATAACTTCTAGTCTAAAATCCTCTAACAAGGTCACACCTGACAGTGTTTTTGTAACTTTTAATAGGGTTGGGTCTTAACTGACCTCACTTCAGAAGAGTGAACAATTTTGGGTTGCCAGTCCTAGGTGGTTTGTCCCTTTACAGGGTTTCCACGTTAAATCTCTTGTGTTATGTCTTGATTGTGATATTTGGTTGTTATCATACTTTGCATATTACATGTTAGATATGATCGGTAAACAGTTATAAGTATTAGACTGGTAATCGGTAAAAGCACTAACAATGAGAGTTATTATTTCTTACTGATGAGAAAAAATTATTTTGAATTATACATTTTGATTTGGGACACTGGATAACTGATTCACCCCCCTCTTAGTTATTCTAACAATTGGTATCAGAGCGCTGGTTGCTTGGAACAGAGTTTTAAAGACTTAAGCATAAAGGTCTCAAGATGTATAAGAGGGAAGTACCAAAATTGAATAAAGAGAACTTCGTAGTATGGCAAAGTAGAATGAAGCTGCACATTTTTGGAATTGGGAACTTAGCACTAGAGCTGATGGAGAATGGCTACATGCAACTACCCACTGGTCCCCTAACTGTTGATCAACTAAAGGATAAGCATGAACACAATGTTACTATGATGGAACTTGCTGCTGCATGTACCAATGTTGAATTTGAAGATATCAAGACATGCACAACTACTAAAGGAATGTGGGATAAATTAGCACAAATCTACAGTAGAGATTTGAATGTCAAAAGAGCCTAAGCTGAAAGTCTGAGAGGCAGATTTGATGATATGAGAATGAAAGAAGGTGAGAACATTGTCCAATATTCAAATAGACTAAAAGAAGTGGTACATGCTATTAGAGTATCTGATGGAGTGATTGATGATGAAACAATGATAAGCAAGATTCTTAGGACTTTGCTACCAGTTTATGCAATCAGGATATCTGCAATTCATGAAACAAGAGCTACATCCAACCTCACTCTTGACACTCTAATTGGTAAACTTACAACCTTTGAATTAAACAACTTTGACAACAGTGTTGTTCCTTCTGTTGAATCCGCTTTCATGTCCTCTCTAAAGATTGGAAAGTCGAGCAGGAATGGTAAGAATTGTGATAGTGATGACAATATCGATGATGAACTTGAAGAGCTTGAAGCACTTATGGCCAGAAGATTTCCCAAAGGAAAAGGAAGGTATAGAGGTAAGCTACCTTTAGCATGCTTTAATTGTAAAGAAGTCAGTCACATTGCTACTAGATGTCCTCAAAAGAAAGATGATGACAGATCCAAAGACTGATCTAATGGAAACTATGGGAGAAGAGTCAATAGAGGTTACCAACACAACAACAGAGACAACCGAGATGAAAAAGGCAAAAAGGTATGTTACATAGCTGAAGATATTGAAACTAAATCTGATTCTGATGATGATATAGAAGTTGTATTTGTTTCTATGAAAGATGACTCAGAAGAGGAAGAGAAACATGAAGAGACAGCCCTGATCTCTAAAGTAAGTAGAAATGATACATGGATCATAGACAGTGGCTACACACATCATATGACCAGTGATGCAGAAAATTTTGATCATCTTTTTGAATATAATGGAGGATCTATGAGAATGGGAAATGATCCACCTTGCATGGTGAGAGGTAAAGGCTCACTGATGATCAATGATAGATTACAATGTGAAAATGCATACTGGGTAGATGGACTAAACTATAATCTAATAAGTGTGGCTCAGCTGAACAATTCAAGCCACCGACTAGCTTTTGAGAGCAAAAAGGTGAAGATTTATAATGGAGGAAGACTTGTTAGAACTAGTAAACAATCTAGAGGTAATCTAATCTATCTTGATATGGATCAGTCTTCTTGTTTGTTAATTAAGGATGAAGATGCTTGGCTATGACACTGAAGGTTATGCCATGTGAGCTTTGACAACATGATCAAGATTAGTAGAAAGAAAAGATTTAGAGGGTTGCCTAACTTGACAAAACCTGATCATGCTATGTGCCATGAATGTCAAAGAGGTAAGATGACTAAGTCTAGTTTTAAAAGAAAAGACTACTCAACAAAGAAGATACTTGAGTTGGTTCATATCGATCTATGTGGTCCTATGAGAACTCAGAACTATTATGGTGATAGATATTTTATTCTTTTTATTGATGATTACACTAGACTGATGACTATTATGTTCTTGAAAGAGAACTCTGAAGCTTTCAAAATGTTTAAATGGTATAAAGCTAAGGTAGAGAAAGAAATTGGAAAAGAAATAAAATGTTTAAGGTCTAATAGAGGAGGTGAATTTATCTCTGATGAATTTACTAACTTTTGTAATGAGCATGGAATCAAAAGACAGGTATCTACACCAAGAACACCTCAGCAAAATGGCATTGTTGAAAGAAGGAATAGGTCTATAATTGACTGTGCTAAAACATTGATGATACAGAAGAATGTTGCCCAGACATATTGGAGGGAAGATATCAGCACAACTATATATGTTCTTAACCGAGTACAACTGAAGGAGGACTCAAACCGAACACCTTATGAACTATGGTTTGGACACAAACCTACTGTAAGTTATTTCAGAATTTTTGGAAGTAAATGCTTTATCTTGAAAGATTGAAGAAATGGAAAATTTGATTCTAAAGTAGATGAAGGGATATTTTTGGGATATTCCACTACAAGTAAAGCATACAAATGTTTGAATAAGGCTACAAATAAGATTTTTGAAAGTACTAATGTTCATGTTGATGAGTTTGATGATAAGTACACTGAGGAAAGTACAAAGAAACTAGAAGACTATGGTAGATTCACTTACATTGAATATCCAAAGTATCTACCGCCACCACAGACAGTGACAACCGAACAGTAGGGAAATAATGCAGTACAATAGGCACCACAAACTGATGAACATGAAGAAGCTACTGAGCAAGTAAATGACCTTGAACAGGATGAACAAGAAAGGAGAAATCAAGTCTTGGCTAGTTTTGTCAGGAGACATCATCCTGAAACACAAATCATTGGAGACTGACATGCTGGAATGCAAACCAGAAGCAAAACAAGACAAGGTACATGTTTAATTTGTGAATTTGAACCTAAAACTGTGAAATTTGCATTAGAGAATGAAGAATGGGTTAATGCAATGAAAGAGGAAATAGAGCAAATAAAACCTGGTCCTTAGTACCCCAACCAAAAGATAAGAATGTTATCGGTACTAAGTAGATATATAGGAATAAATTGAATGAAAATGGTGAAGTCACAAGAAATAAAGCTAGATTAGAATGCAAGGGATATGCACAGGAAGAAGGCATTAACTATGGTGAGACATTTGCATCTGTTGCTAGATTAGAAGGAGTTAGAATGCTACTTGCATATGTTGCACATAAGAAATTCAAAGTCTATCAAATGGATGTGAAGTCAGCATTTTTTAATGGTATACTTGAAGAAGTCTACATTGAACAACCTAAAGGATTTGTTGATCTCGGCAATAGAGTCATGGTATGTAGATTACATAAAGCTTTATATGGACTAAATCAAGCATCGAGAGCATGGCATGAAAGACTACATACTTATCTGTTAAGTATTGGATTTGTTAGAACAAGTGAAAATAGCAATTTATATGTGAAAGGTGATACTGATGATACTATTATCATTGTTGAAATATTTGTTGATGACATTATCTTTGGAGGCTCAAATCTTGTCTGTAAGGCATTTTCTGATGAAATGCAAAAGGAATTTGAAATTTCTATGTTCGGAGAGATTAAGTTCTTTCTTGGACTACAAGTGATTCAGTAGAGTGATTGAATCTTCATCACACAATCTAAATACCTAAAGGAAGTACTCAAGACATTTGGCATGGAAGATGCTAAACCTATAGGAACACCAATGGCTACTAGATGCAAATTGACAAAGGAGGATGAAACTACTAAGGTAAATCAGACACTTTACCAATCCATGATTGGTAAGTTAATGTACGTAGTTCACAGTAGGCCAAATATAGCAAATGTTGTAGGAATAGTTGCAAGACTTTTTGCTAATCCTAGAGAATCACACATGATAGCTACAAAAAGGATTTTAAGATACTTGAAGAAAATAGAGAATTATGGGTTATGGTATCCTAAGGAAGGGAAGTTTGAACTGAAAGTATACACTGATATTGATTGGGCTGGAAATGTGGATGATAGAAAAAGCACCACTGGAGAAGCATTTTTCTTTGGTGAAAGACTTGTAACCTAGACAAGTAAAAAGCAGGCTTGTATTTCTCAGTCTACAACTGAAGCAGAGTATGTTGCTACTGCTACTAACTGTTCAAACATTTCATATATCAAACAAGTTTTGGAAGGAATGAATGAGGTAATCACTGACCTGGTGATTATATACTGTGACAACACTAGTGCTATTAATATTTCAAAGAATCTTGTGATGCACTCTAAGATAAAGCATATATCTATCAAGTATCATTACTTGAGAGAACAAGTGCAAGAGAAGCAAGTAAAATTAGAATTTGTTACATCCAAAGAACAACTTGCAGATATTTTTACAAAGCCCCTATCGAAGGACACATTTGAATACTTGAGGACTAGACTTGGTGCCTATCCCCTGTCTATCAGTCACTAAGGTGATCTGGATGTTGCATTAGCCAAAAAAAATTTCAAAAGATCATTCATGTTGATGCAACATAGTTCACACTTTGAATCATGTTCAAGGTTGTGATTAAGTTTGAGCACTTGAACTGATGAGATATCAGTATACAAAGATACAGAGGAAGTACTGAACACCACAAAGAGTTACTTGGCTACTACAGAGCTGATTGTTTGTTTGTTTCTTTCTTTGGCATTGCTGTCAAAGGGAGAGATAAAAAATATGAAATGAAAAGGAGAGATAAACAATATGAAAAGAAAGCACTGACGACATTATCTAAGGTAGAGACAATCTGAATGAGATAGAGTATTGAAGATCAGTTACAGAGAACAGAAGCAGGAACAGGGAGTACTGAAAAGATTAAAATTATAGAATGGTAAAGCTGTATTACCTAATGATGGTTCAATAACATAGTGATTAAACATATGAAGTCTATTTGACTTAGAGCATTTGTTCACAAAGTTATAGAATGTATGCTTGGTATGTGTATGGTACATTTCATATAACTTGAGTTGCCATCAATGCCAAAGGGAGAGATTGCTGGACTAAAACTAATTTGGAATCTGATTGAAGGATCTGTGATTGCAAGATCACTAAGAAGTTGCTAATTAGATATGTAATATGATAAAATTAGTATTATGTTGTCATTGATGTCAACTAGTTTGACAGCACTTATCTTGTAAGTTACTATACCGAGACATCTGAAGAAAAGTGGAAAAGAGATGAAGAACAGAGAAATCTACATGAGAAAAGATGTACATGATAGATGAGGATAAGGAACACATTGAGTAACTTGTTGATGAGTCTATGACTTGATGATATTGACTTTATTATGTTGAATTCATCTATAATGAAGTATAGAGCTGAAAGACACAAAGCAGTGTTGTTAGTAAATGAAGCATTTTTAGTATACGCCGACGGAGTGTAGTGTATACCAACCGCAGTATTAACTGAGTAGTGTTCACTGACTCATTCTTTGTTAACCGAGTGGAATAGAATGAATTAAATGATTAGTTTAGCTGATAAGATTAATGACCTGGCAAGAGTATAACATCAAGGTAATAGATAATGTTTATTAAAAAGATCGACGGCTAACAAAATTCAAGGAAGATATAATAGAGCAGATTGAAACGTGTTATTGACACAAGTACCAAGAAATTTTGAAGCAGCAAAATCTATGAATGTGATTAAGTTTTAAAATCTGATGGTGGAGAAGAAAACAATTTACTTGTCTATTTAAGAGAACAAAATTTCTTAAGTAAGATGCCGAGAAGAAGAAGAAGTTGCAGGAATTTCATGTGAACAAGTTTTCATGCATTCTGATCATACTGGTTAGTGAGAACCGAGCTGCAGAATAATTACCGAGCTACAAAGAGCTATTACCGATGGATAGTAAGTTGATACAGTATTGAATCTAAAGTGAAATATTGATCAGAAGGATTTGTATGGACTAAATATTGATCTGTGATCTGCAAATGAAGTTGTATTAAGGTAGGTCATTTTACTGTTACATATTTAACCATTGTATATAGTCTAAATCTCTTAACCGAGTGGACTCTAAAAGTCTTATGATGTATCATTCATAGAATGAACATTGTTATCCTGTCAACCCCATAGTGAATGCTGGTTGGATGATAAATTCTAGTCTAAAATCCTCTAACAAGTTCACACCTGACAGTGTGTTTGTAACCTTTAACAGGGTTGGGTCTTAACCGACCTCACTTCAAAAGAGTGAACAATTTTGGGTTGCCAGTCCCAGGTGGTTTTTCCCTTTACAAGGTTTCCACATTAAATCTCTTGTGTTATGTGTTGATTGTGATATTTGTTTGTTATCATAATTTGCATATTACATGTTAGATTTGATCGGTAAACAGTTATAAGTATTAGACTGGTAATCGGTAAAAGCACTGACAATGAGAGTTATTATTGCTTACCGACGAGCAAAAATTATTTTGAATTATACATTTTGATTTGGAACACTGGATAACTGATTCACCCCCCTCTCAGTTATTCTAACATTATTGGTTGCAAGTTGGCAAAGAGTGATGATTCTACTAATAAAAATCAAATAAGGTAAAAATTAATAATTGATAGGTTTCTATACATGACATAGACGAGACCTGATATAAAAAATGTATTTTTTATTGTTGCAAGATTTTAATCAAAACCAAATGAATCACATGTTGTTGTTGTTAAGAGGATATTCAGATATTTGAAAGAAACAATTGACTATGGAATATGGTATGGAAACGATGATAATATTACACAGAGTATTTTTACTAATGTGGATTGGGCGGGTAATTTGGATGAAAGGAAGAGAACAAGTGGTGGAGCATTCTTCTTGAGAAATAAGGTAAGTCTCTTGGTCTAGTAAAAGGAAAAGTTTTATATCACATTCCACTTCTGAAGATGATTATGTTGTTGTTTCTATTAATTGTACACAAGTTCTTTAGATGAAGTAAATGTTAAAAGGTATCAGAATAAGTATTGATGAGCCTATTACTATTTATTGTGACAACTCAAGTGCTATCAATATTTCAAAGAATCATGCATTGTATTCTAAAATAAAATATATATCTATCAAGTATCATTTCTTGAAAGACAAGATGAGTGAAAGAGAAGTCAAATTGGAATATGTGCCCACTAAAGACTAGAATGTAGATATCTTCACGAAGCCCTTGCCAAAGGATACTTTTGAGTATCTTTGAGTTAAACTTAGTGTGATGGTCCCTCTTCATTAGATCTAGAGATGCATGTATTTTTATCGGCCCAATGCTTTCATAGAGATCATCATTAATTTAGATTGATGTTTTGGTGGCTACTACTCAGGGTGAGTAGTTAGTCTTTTTATACATGTTGTTCATTTCTTGAGATGTTCAACTTCTTTTGGGCTCTATGACTTAGTGCATATATGTTCCTTTAGCATTGATGTCAAAGGGGACACTAGTACATTTGACCCACTTTTTAGACCAACATTTTCGACCAAGCTATAAAATGATTTTCCATGGTCGGTTTATAGAAGGAAAATTTTGATTTTTTTTAAAATCTATTCCGTGTTAATTGGAATTACAATGCTAAAGAGTGGTTGGCCAGAATTCCAACCAACACACGAGGAATAGAAGTTAAAAAAGTCACATTTCTTTCATATATCTTGTGCGCCTACCAAAACATTTCATTTTATTTCATTTTGGCATAGTCTGTGAGAAAATGAGACCTAGTGTTGAAGGAGGTGGTATATGGTGGGAAGTTGCACTACATCGACACTGTGTGTGCCTATATTCAAGTAAGTTTGAACCAGTGGTAATGTTGGATATGGAAGTGTGGACTAGTGAGCAATAAAATCTTCATTTTCTGCTATTTCATTTATCTTTGGAGTCTTCTATTGCCTGGTTTGGTGTGTTAATGAGTTAGTAGGTTTTACTTGTTCCATTTAAAACCATTTTTGAGTGAACTCTACTTTTCTTTGAAAATCTATATGCTCGGTGTTAATTCTTGTGTTTATCCAGTTGTAACAGTCTTAAGTTTTTGTTAATATATGGAAATTTGGCTTGAACAAGGGGTTTGTCTAAGGCTTTGAATCCTCTTAGATTGGTTGTCTAATGGTGAATCAAGTGTTTTTTAGGCCTAAAAATGATTGGAAACAACACATTTTAGAAGCCCTAGAAATAAGCATTTGGAGAGACAAATTTGGGGATTTATCATCTGGTGCCCTTCCCTGCATCTAAATGATTTTTTGTCAAAATTAAAGGACATATTTCCATAGCATACATATATTGAGATCAAATAAAATATAGAATTCGACCCATTAATTGTAGAAATTTTAAGGGATTGTACAAAAGGAATTGAACTTTCTATAATGGGTTTGTCATTTCCTTGCAACAGTGACTCTAAACTTGCACTAAGAGCATTACCTAGCTTACCTTATGTTTCTCTCTAATCATCATAGTCCAATCGGAGGAACTTAAACTTTTCTATAAGGTCTAAACTTCCATTTACTTGTTTCTCACTACATGAAAGCACAAAGAATTGTACTAGCAAATCTTGGATCTTGATGTATTATATATTCTTTCTTCTCTGATCTTCCTAAGCTAAGAATATTTCTGTGAATGGATGGATGCTCTCTGATGCTAAGATTCATAACCTATCTTTCCAAAATATTATCAATTTCACAAGCTTTTGTTGTACTGGAGTTAATGTGTATCATTGCATCATAATGAATTTGATTTCATATTTCTTCTCTTGACTAGAAATTTATCTATCATGTAGTTTTTCCATCACTGTTCTTGGAAGCTTCATTGACCTTGTATCACTTCTAAGGCTTCCTTTGACTGTTTCATGACACTCAATGCAACTATTCTGCATATTGCTTCTCTTTGTTATGATAACATGTATCCTTGTGCATATTACTAAAGGTACTCTTTATGACTATGTCTATTCATTGCCTAACATGTGTTCAGATCTCTATTTTCCCCTAACAATGAATAGATCTTATCTCTTGACAGTGAATATTATGTTTAACCAGTGAGAAAAATGCTTCAAGAATAGTCAATCACTCTTTTAGAACAACCAATCACTCTTTTCATAGAACACTCAATCACCTTTGGGACAATCTTTTGATCTTCAAAACCATCATTTGATCATTGATAAGACAGACCTTAAAAACATAAATATCTTGAAATAGAGTATGAAAACTTTGAAAGAAGGGTGAAACCCTTTATCCAAAGCAATGTAAAAAACTTTTAAGACAACAAATACTCTTTATGAACAAAACTATGATATCTCTGCCCTTCAAGATTAAGTGAATAGATCTTCCCTATTAATCTAAGAGCATTGTCTATATCTTTGAAATATAAGACTAATCAAATATAGGAAACACATGACAAAAAGTCCCTTCACTATTCTTTGATCTCACCCTAAAGAAATTCTAGAACCTTTGTAACATTGAAAGACATGTCATATTCAATGTGACTTTTCTCTCACAAATTTTGAATGAAGACATTGAAAAATACCAATGTAGAGTAAGGTTTTATGATATGCATGGAACCCTACCTATAATGGGATCACTTTGTTGACCATCATGTTGAATGCCCCTTGAAATATGCATCTTCTCTATGAAAACTACCATATAGGATTGTTTTTCCTAATTAATTATAATTCTTAACTGATTAATCACCCAAAAAAATGTGAAAAAATCATTGATAATCATTAAATAAATTAGCACCATTGATGATTCCCAATTAATCAGGTATAATCACAAATTTTTGTAGATTTCTGTTTCTATGGTATAACGAGTAAACTAGAATCTAGCTTCACCTAAAAGTGTGAGGATTCTACAAGAAAATTTATAAAAAGTAGCCACTTGTGAAAAGATAAATGAGGCAAGCAATAATAAAAACAATCTTTCAAGTACCATAAACAAAAATCAAAATTATTTATCAATAGGGGGTGGCCTAAAGCTTTTGATAGTCATGTGTCTAGTCAACTAGCCAAATGCTAGGCCCTAAAATCTCAAACACATAAAGAAACCCAAGCACATGATCCAGTGCAATGAACCATCTTCTTCATCCTATTAATATTCTCATCAATCACTACATTCTCTAGAAACAATCAATCACATATTCCCATTTAGAGCATAGATAAAAGAATAGTTATGGATGGCATTCACTGGAAATTCATCTTACTTACTTTGGCCCTCACATTCACAGCCTCAAAGCTGAATTGACATTTTGTATAGAGCATTCTTACAAAATTCAGATGGTACCACATATTCCTAGATTATCTGCAGTAACTATAGTCACTCAACCTTAGATAACATCCATTCCATATGAAAGTTTACTCATACAAGATTTTCACTGACTAGCAATGATATTCCTTAAGAAGATTTTTAATTCTTTAGAAGCTAGAAATTTAAAATACTTCATTTTCTAATATCCCAATAAACCAAGATCCAAGGGAGGTCCTTTAGCTCATTCAAAAGTACTAGGAAAAAATTCTTTATTTCATCTTCTTTTCCAAATAGAATAATTTCAGACCTATTAAACTTAGTATATCACCTTACCACCTAATTTTGAACAAAAAGTGATTGAAGTGTTTTATGGTCATTGGTAATATTGATGTGACAACTAATCCTTCTTGGACATAGAGCACATCCTTCTTATTACATATTTATAGACCCTTATAGATCATTTCCACCATCCCCTAACCTAGGATCAATCACTTTCTGTGCAGTATAATTTCAGGAACAACTCGACCCTTGGAGAGATCAATATTACTCGCAATCTCATTGCCAAAGTGGCCAAAGACTATGTTAGGCTGATAAAATATGGGGATTCTCTTTATCGCTACAAATCTTTGAAAGTTGTTGCACTTGGATGGATGTGTACCATTGTTAAGTGAATTGGACCGAGTTTGGCTTACCTCAAACATGTGAGGCATCATATGGAAAGGTTGTCATCTATTGACCCAAATACCAAGACTATTTTGATCTGCGAGTACCCTAATGTTGGCAAGAGTCCTTTTATTAATAAGATTAATAGGGCAAATGTGGATGTGCAACCTTATGCTTTTACTACTAAGTCTATGTTTATCGGGCATACTATTTATAAGTACTTGAGGTATCATATTAATGATAGATCAGTACTTGTCTCAATAGGATTCATGTTACAATGCCCAAGCTAGGAGATGAGAAAGAGAGGCCCCCTTGTAGGATTCATGTTGCAATTCCCAAGCTGTGAGATGGGAAAGAGAGGCCCCCTTGTAGGATTCATGTTGCAATGCCCAAGTGAGTTGCAGTGACCAAGGAAGTTTGACAAGAACAAGGAATATGGCTTAAACAGGATGGAAAGACATCTTTCTAGCATGGGCCTGGATCCTTCAGCAATTAACTTCACAATAAATGAAGTAGATGAGAGTTGAGCAATTAGCTTTCGGCCAAGAAAAATCTCATAAATGAACTATGTGTACCCCAATTCATGTGCCCTTCATGCGTATCTA